>CAUYSK010099170.1:0-41790 GCA_963575035.1 Avahi laniger
CACCACATGTACTCACCATCAAATTGGTATTAACGGATCAACACATAAGTGCATATATAAGAATAACATCTATTAGATATTGGGCAGGGGGGAGGGGGGAGGAGGGAGGAGGGGACGGGTATATGCATACACAAAGAGTGCGATGCGCACCACGCAATAGGATGGACATATTTGAAATCTGGACTGAGGGGGGAAGGGGGGCAAGGGCAACACACGTAACCTAAACATCTGTACTCCCATATTATGCTGAAATAAAAAAAAAAAAAAGAAAAAAGAAAATAGCAGGGTCCACCTGCAGTGGGAAACATCAATCAAAACTGTCAGGAGTATCTTTCTGATGTTTTTTGGCTTCTTCTTGTATGTTCAATTTCATTTGGTTCTAAGAGTGAGAGAACAAAAGAAGAAAAGGGGATCCAAATAAAGATAGTTCTAATACCCTTCATTTCTTTATTCCTAGTGCCGAGCTTCAAAAGCAAATGCTCTTCAGTTCATCTTTCCTTTGCTAACATATGCAGAGAAGTGGTACACCATCAGAATGTTCAAATGCACTGGAGCGATTCTGTGAACAGTGAAAAGGTAGCTATGGCATCTCAGCAGAGAATGCAAGAGAACATTTTCAGAATAACAGTTTGTTAATTACTTTGTGGTGAGAGTTTCACAGGTGTATGCATATGCTAAAATTCAACAAATTGTGTAGTTTATTGTACATCAATTATACCACAATTGCTTTTTAAAAATAAATATAATGGAAGGGTGACCAATGTGCAGCATAGACTCAAGTCTTCCTGTGATAAAGAACTGAGACTCCAGCTTGTCACAGTGGAAACAGACTTATCATGAGGCAGGCCACGTTGGCCATGACTTAATTATTTAGCATCTATTTTTTGAGCGCCTGTTACATACCTTGTACTGCGTTAACCACTTTTTATATATTATCTTCTAAGAATGTCGGGATAATTCTGTCATGCAGTAATTTTGGGTGGCTTAAATCACTCCCTTCATAAAATAAGTGTTTTGAGACACTACACACAAAAACATTATCAACCTTTTGCCCCAAATAGAAATCAACAGGGTTCTGAGAGACTCCACACACAGTAGGGACCTTTGATTTACAGAATACTGCCAAATATAACTAGCTGGCTCTGTGAGTCAAATCTTTCTTCATAGGATATATGTAGGAAATTCCCCGTTTCTAAAAGTACAAAATTTAGGAAGAGAAAGGAAGAAGTTTTTCTTTCCTCTGATATTTAAGTCCATGAACAACAAAATCTCTCTAGCCAGTAGAAGGTACTTGATAAAATATATAAGTTAGCCTAATATTGTGCGGTAGCCCATTGAGCCCAATGGGTGGAAAGGTCAGGATACTCAACTGGAAAGGAAAACTGTCTTGGATTGTTGTGTAAAAAGATGTCAAGATATGAGATAACGTTGATCCTGGAGCAGTGAATTTCCAAAGGAGTAAATAAATATTTGAATGGGGAGCAACATCAGAGTCAGAGCAGCACTTTCAAAGTACTGCTGTAGCGCTGGAATGGAATAGTTGGAAGGACAAGGTAGTGTCATAATTATGTCTTATTCAGACCTGGAAACTTAGAATAAAATCAGACCAGTGAGATGAACCAAGACTCTGAAAATTATGGTTACATGACTATTGGGCATCTTTGAATCTTATGCTAGGATTGCCAATTTCAGACCTACATGCAACAATATATAAAGTAGTGTGGTTTATGGAACATCTCTGATAGATTATGCAGATGAGCAGCAGACACACAATGGGAAGATTCGGGAAACTGGCTATTGATCATGCATACCAGTCTAATCCCACCATGGAATAGGGCACAGCATAAATGAAGACATATCAGGGGCTTTAGGAAGTCTGATTCTTTATACATTGCTTCATGCTTCAAATTTAATATATATTAACTTCATTTTGAAGCTCTGACCACTATTTAAAAAGTTTCTGAAAAGGTTAATATGTATAGATTCATAACATTTTGAGAGTTGAGGAAAAGTTAGTAATTAAAAGAATTGGTTTCCCAAATTTATGAAGATGAAATTTTATAGTAATTTTTAGAAATGATAATTATAATTTATTATTACAGTAATTTAATTATTATTTACTTATAAATTATTGATTATAATTATTATATTTATAGTTTTATAATTACATAATTATAATGTTTTACAAATGAAAATAAAATTCTTCAGATAGGGTACTCGCATTACTTTTTGGTCTTTGCTGCCAACGAAATTCAACGTTTTTATGCAATAGGAAAATTATTAATATAGAAATATATGCAATTTTAGATTATTTCACCAGATACTTAGGAATATATTCACTGTAAATAAAGGAGAAGGGGGCTTACAAAAAAAGCAGAGGATTTCCAAACATTTCAATTGTTGTATCATTAGACAAAATCATGCTATTGCAAATTACTTGAATCCAGAAAGTAATAATTGAAATCTAATGCAAAACTATCATTGATGATAGCATCATTACAGAATAAAGATTATAAAACTAGCAGTTCTGCATGAAGTTCCAGGTTCAATCTCCAGCATTGCTAAATAAATAAATAAATGAGCTTTTTGGAGTCAATGTTGGAAATCTACCTTCAAATACTGTAGAACAACTTTTGTCTTTAGAGACGATCTAGCAATGCAGTCAGGGATTCTCAAAGCATGTTGCAAGACACTTGATATATATTTGGACAGATCTAAATCCCTCTTGAGATCGGATTCCTCTTGTTTTAGATTCTTTCATTTTCTGCAGTATAAATTTGTATCAAATCAACAAATATAATAAATGAATATATAAAAAGGAAATAAGTGTTGTTCAAATTGGGCCAAGGTTTCAAAATTTAATGAAATTAATAAAAAGTGGCAAATCAAAAGAAGCAGACAGTAGTTAGAGCTTGGTTCTACATGACAAAGTATGTGTTAGGAGAGCTGCTTTTTTCTCTTCTTACTTTTTTGGAAGCAAGTGGTCTTTTTACTTGTGTGATGTTGTTCATCCTAAATTTAGAAAATCTTGCTTCTTTTTCTTGGCTCCCATATCAAAGTTTTTATTATTTTCACATATTTAAGATCTCAAAAACCAGTAATGGTAAAGAGATGTCAGAATGTCCTACACATACCCTATAAGGCTGCAGCCTCCAATCCCCAGGCCATGGCCCAGCATCAGTCCATGGCCTGTTAGGAAACAGATCTCACTCGCATTACCATCTGAGTTCTGCATCGCAGCCCCGCCACCCACGACACTCCACCCTCTGACCCCCCGACCCCGTCCATGCAAAAATTGTCTTCCATGAAACCAGTCCCCGGTGCCAAAAATGTTGGGAACCACTGCTATAAGGCAATCACATCAATGCAGTTACTAGACTAGGCAAAATATTGTGTCACCTCTTTTTCTTAGTATATCTTACTTCCTCCACTGAGGACATCCTTTCTTCCCTTGTTAACCTGGACATGGACTCATTAGAAAATATGACAAAGTTATGAACCCTTTTCTCATAAATAAAAATACATACACAGAGTTTTGCATATAGTGCCCTACTTCAGACACAGCCCTCTACAAAGTAGTCCTGACATGGCCAGACATTGATAGTGTGCCCACATTTGTCATCGTATTCCAAATATTTGCTTACATATTTGTCCATCTCCAGTATGCTGAACTCCTAGAAGATAAGGGCTATCCCTTCCTCAGGTTTCACTTCCAGGACACTCAATAAATATTTGTTGAATGAATTGATTCCTTGAAGTCCAGCAACTTGAGGCCCAATTTGTCTTCAATTATAAGTATTTAAGAGCAAATTCGAAGACTTGACACAGAGAATCATTGCAACAAATGTTGAATGAATGCTATAACATTTTAATTTCCTGAGCGTATGGTACTGTGTAATGTAAAATATATTTTTCATGTGCTAATTTTATAAATAAGCCAAGTTTTATACACACACACATGTATGTATGCACACATGCACATACTCTCTCTAACTACAGCTGGATGATATAAGAAAGCCACTAAAACATCCAGTGGTACATATATAACAAGACATTAGTGTATATTTAATATGTTGGTCCTCTGGAATTGTCATCAAGCCCCTACCTAAGGACAAAGATGTATTAACACCCCCCCCATGTCATTCTGAAGGGTGTCACTAAGAAATTAAGCCAGATGTTTCTAGGCTTGTTTCTAGGATTGTTGAATTGGCCCTGCTACCTGTCAACACCAATCCTCACCTCAAGATGATAAGAGAAGAACAGAAATGGAAGAGAGAGCATTACTAGTTTTCTCTTTCTGCATAACAAATGGCTTAATGGCCAAATTTAATGGGTTAAAACAACATAAACTTATTATCTCACAGTTTCCCTGAGCGCAGTTCAACTGTGTCTTCTGCTTAGTGTCTTACAATGCTGAAATCACGGTGTCGGTGACACTGTGTTCTCATCTGGAGGCTTAGCTAGGAAAAAATAACACTTCTAAACTTTGTCAGGAAGTTTGCCAAATTCAGTTCCTTGGTACTGGCAGCCTTGAGGTCCCTTGGTCTTGCTAGATGTTGGCATGAAATTGATTTTGGCTTCTAAAAGTAGTTCTCAGGTCCTTGCTATGAAGTCTCTGCCACAGGCCCTCTCAGACCTCTAATCTCTCTGTCTTCAGGAAGGGAGTGCCAGTTCCTTTTAAATGCTAATCTGATTAGATCAGATATTAGTCCAGTAACTAATAATCTATTCAAGGAGCAGTCTACCACCAGATTCACAGATTCTGCCCACTCAAGGAGGCAGGAATCTTGGGGGCCATCTGAGAATTCTGTCTCCCACAAAGGATGTGATGGGAGATGTCTGGGAAGCTCTCTGAGTACAATAGGCTGCCTGAGATGGGAAGACAAGAATTTCATTCTTTATTGCAGTCCTACCCTGGTGGCCCCATTAGACAAGAGCACAGCACCGTAGGGGAGTTCCGGAGGAGGTTTCATGCCCATGTCCTGAAGTTTCTTGCTATATGTAAAACTTGCTGTTGGTGCCACCACATTTTCCGCAAAGGCAGAAGACTTGAGGGAGTACCTGGCAACAGAGAGATAGTAACAGATGGTGGTTTGGTGTGCGTTAGGAGAGGACAGAGGGTCACTCCATCCCAGTTCTCCAAGACTCTCATGGAGGGCAGGGAGATACCCCACTCTGAGGGAGGTTGGGACAAGGCCTACTTGAGAGAGACTAAAAGGAGACATGGCTGCCCCTCTTTGAGGGGGACTGGCAGCTGAGGAGGCTGACAAAAAGCTAAAACTTCCTAATAAAGCCATGCACAGCATCAGTGTGGGGACCATTATATGATAAGAGCAGACAGAATCAACTCGAGGCTGATTGGAAGCTTGGTTGCCTCCCCACCACCAGCAGGTGACTGATTATCCTCAAAAGATCTCTGCCTCCCCTGTGTCTCCTCCCACTCTCCCAAATCGAGAGGAAGCGAGCTTTGAAATGGGGAAGGGAAAGAAGTAAGCAGGGTCAGATCATTTCTTCTCCCCTCTCCAAATCTTTCGAGCCACAAGTCTGGACGACTTAGGAGAGGGAAGAGGTGCAGGTAAGAAGGAGAACAAGTGAGAGTTAAGCCAATATGAGGTGAGAGTTGTAAACAGGCCTGAACTTTTAGTGAAAGGTATGACACATTTCCGAGATGTCCTTAAGGAATAGGGAAGTGACATTTGACAGAGCTTGGTTGAAAACAGTGACTGGATAAAAATGAAAATATTTCATGTTTATAATCTATATTGAGCTACTCAGCAAGCAAAATATATAGAGATTTAAATTATCCCTAGCTTCCAATTTTTTAATGTTAAAACAAAACCTTTTTTCCCCGTGACATCCAAATTTCCGGAAAACAAATGATATCACTAAGTCAAATGATATCACTAAGTTGAGTGAATTAGATCCAGATACATTTCCTGAGAGCGAGTTTGATATGGAAGGCTAGGATGCAATTAGTGCACAGAATATATTAGCTGCGGTACAATGAACACTATCTGGGTGACGGGCACACTTATAGCCCTGACTTAAGCATTACAAAAGCGATCCATATAACAAAAACATTTGTACTCCTGTAATATTTTGAAATAAAAATTTTAAAATAACATATTAGTGGGATGGTGAAGAAGAAATGTCACTAAAATTGCTAACTAGGGAAATAAGCTGAAAAACATTTCTGGTGGAAAATAATACATAGTTTGAAATGTTTGCCTGCTATAAGCAAGGCGTTAAAACAAGGTTCTGATATTTGTTTCTCATTGCAGCTATCTCACATTCTGCTTGGCATTTTAAAATAACGTGAAGATCCATCATGAGAAAACAAAAAGGCATTTCACAAGAACTCAAAGAAGCCAAGAAACAATGACAACATAACTGATTTTGTACATTCCCTCTAAAATAAGTTGACTCATGATGAGGTGAAAAAAGTAGTTCCTATGATACTCAATCAATTGAATATAACTGCATTGAATGTAAATAATCTATAAATTTAATGTTAAAAGATAAATTCACTAGTTGTTATTCTTGGATTGCTGGTTCAAATGATATCGATTCCATTTTGAAATCCCATGGTATATATAAAACAGTATACATGTATGTGTATATGTACATATATGCATGTGTGCATATTTGTAAATCATAATAGCATATTAATCACAGTATAAAACTTCAGAAAGATTATGTTCAACTCTAGGCAAACAATAATAAGACCAAATTAGCATCACAAGAAACCAATCTCTTAAAATTTAATGAGAAATATGAAGTTTAATAGTAAATATCACATCCATATGTTAGAGAAAACCACATGTCCCACAGAAGGAATAGTAGGCTACAAAGAATGAACTTAATTTGGCTGGTTTGGCACACGGATAGTCAGCATAACAAAACAGAACATTTGAATACTAAAATGAGTTTTAATTCATAGCACAATTAAAATCCAATTTTTTCTAAAGTTCTTAGTTTTAAGACAGTTTTATGTAGAGTTTCAGTCTTTTACAACAAATAAATATTTGAAATTATTACTTTAGATATAATAAGCACTTTGCCAAAAAGTCCAGTGTGCTGTATATTTCATGTATGTGTGTAACACAATTATAAAGGCACTGATATAAGTGCAGTGGAAGGCAGGCTACTAATGATTGGTAAGCCCTTCAGTACTCCTTATCAACACGATTGAGTCCAAAAGGCATGCACTATGCATAATTTCTAAATGTGATTAGTGGTATAAGATTTATTCTCTTTTAAGTACAATGTATTTTTTTAGAAAAGAGGCTTAGTTATCTTAGACTGTTGTCTAGGATATGGATTTTTTCCCTCTATTTTGGATGGTTGAGAAATTGTTAAAAGTTTATGTTAGATATATATAAACATATCTATATATACATACACACATATGTACATACATACGTACATAGATATGTAAATGCTTTTCTATGCAAAGACTATTTTTGGAAGGCAAGCAAATGGTAGAAGTGGGATTAGAATAGTGTGACTAGAGATAGGGGTGGGAGGGTATCTTAGTTTGGTTTTCTCCAAAATCAGACCCCGAGTTAAGAGTGTGGGTACAGGTATGTCATGAGAGGTGAGGACAAGAAGCACAAGCACAGGAGTGGGAAAAGTGAGACAGAAGGGGAAAAAAGCCAAAGAGTGTGTTAAGAAGCATGTCACCACAGTGGGCAAAAAGGCCTCAGTCCCCCTAGGGACGCTTTCAGAACCTATGTGAAACACCCTTCAAGATTTTCTCACCAGAGGAGAGCAAAGGAAGGTTGGGGCATTTATTCACCCACGTCCACCCCATCCCCACCCCTGCACTGGTTGAGAGTTGCCCCAGGACCTTAACTTCTCCACACCTGGAGGAAAGGGACTGGGATGCTGGAGGTGGCAAGCTGTCATCACAGCCCTGGCGTTTCTCTGGTGTGGGGCAAGGCTAGGGAGAACGATCTACATTTCTTTCAGTCGCCCTGGCTCTGAGTTTTTCTTCCACCGTTCTGCACTCCTGCACTCCGCGTTGGGCCCTGCTTCCCATCCCGGGTCATCTATTCCCCACGCACTTCCTGTACAAGGAAATGTATTCAGCAGACTGTACGACAGGTTCAGGATAACAGAGCCTGGAGAACCTTAAACAACTTAAAATTGATTGTTAGCATCTCTGTTCTTAAAAGGCAGTTGGTGATTTCCCTCTCCCCGGCAGGGATTCTCACCAGACTCTCTTGGCCATGCTTTCCCACCACGTAGTTTAGCCTTCTCGGTCTTTTCTTTAAAATCCTTTTCTTTACTGATTCAGCATTCCCGGGATCAGAACTTCCTTAGATTTCTTGTGCAGAATAGTCTGACTCCATGGTTTGCTGCCTCCTTCCAGCTGTTAGCACGACCTCGCTTCCACACCCTGAGTGAGTTAACGTGTTATTTTCTTAACAAAAGTAGTTCTCACCCTGAGTAACATTAGTTCTACTGTTAAGATAAACATTTTTTAAATTCTTTTTATCCTGCTATATATGTAAGATTGTACACAGTAAATTATCTTAATAACACAGTGGGTTCTTATAGCATTATTTATTATTTGTATTAATTCAATCTGGGTTCCCTCGTGTCCCCATTTTGTTCTTGTCTCCCCAGATAGCCTGTGCTGGAATGTCTGCCTCTTGCTTCCAAGCCCCCATCACTGATGGTTCTTAGACTTCCTTGGTTTACCTGAGGAATCACTAGGTAATGCTCTGTGCTATAGATTCACGGCCAACAGTGTAACAGGTCGTTAGCTTCTCCCCCTTCCATGCCTTTGTGAAGAATTGAAGTTTTTACAGCAGAAAGAAATTTTTCTGGCTTGTATTTCAAACTGAAAACAGCCCTCCCTCTCCTACTCAGAAATTTAATCTTCCTTCCCCCTTTTGGATACTACTATGGCACTTGCTGTGTAATGCCATTAAAAACTCTCCAGGCCACATAAGCTCTGAACATAACCGTTTAATCATTTCACAATTGACGTCGTTTGCATTCCAACAGCACCGGTTGACTTTCTTTCATAATTATCAGAGGACACATGAGAAATACTCGAGCTGAGTTTGAGAAAGACTTGTGTGTCAAGCTGCAAATCCTCTACCCTAAGCTGAGATGAGCAGTTAATTTAGGAAGCCTTTAGGGAAATGAATATGTTAGTTATTTGCTCTGGAGGTTTTAATATTGCCATTATCCTTCCTTTACCATGAGAGAGTTTGACTAATGGTTTAGCCAAATCTAGAAATTAGAGAAAAAAAAGTAAAGGCAAGGGTCTCTCTAATCCCCACCCCCATCCCCAATTCCCAGGCCAAGACACACAGTTTACCCAACTATCTTCTTATAAGGAAGATGAAATCTGATTAAAATACTGCTTTAAGTAAGTGCTGGGCCCAGGTTTTCTTCTTAATAATCTAGTTCATAATTGATCATAATGATTTCCCCGAAGATTCTTGCAAGTTAACATTCAATTTAAACAAGCAACTTCTAATAAGCCATTAAGCCAAGTCATGTGGTTTTCAGACAGCACAGATTCATCTGCTGAGGATTTTTAGGTACCTATGCAGAAAGGTTTGTCCATTCTCAGGCATCTTCCAAATTATAATTCTGCGATCACTCTTTTCCAGAGATTTGGCATTCTACAGACCGCCTGGGAGGTCTGCTTCCTTGCTCTACCTTTGTCTCAATCCCTCAGTTTCTCTCACCATTACATGCAGATAATACTCCCCCAGGCGGTCTAACATCATTGCAGTGACTCATAACTAGCAATTCTTATTTTAAAGCACTTACCAATTAGGAGGACTTTATCCAAATTACAGCTTACTTTAGAAAAGAAAAGAAATAAGCTAGCATATGGAAAATATTGGACACAATAGTAAAATACGTACCATACCGCCTGCTTTGTCTAAAAATGTCTCAAATGAAGAAATGAGAATTTAAAGTGACTTTTTCCCTAAATCTAAACACACAAAAAGACTTGACTATCTATTTGTCTATCTCTCTGTCTACTGGGGAGTAACCACCTCTTAATGCTTGAAAAACCAAACAAGAAAAACCTGCTCAGAGTATGTCACAGACGTACTGGCTCAGGGAATAAAGGAAAACTAGAAAACAGGAGAAGCAAATCCACTTCCCCTGTCCTCTGCCTCCCTTCCCACCATGCCCACCCAGGGTGATTGGTCACAGCTGAAATACATGGGCTACTTATGCCAAGTCTGTGGGCTCCAATAACAAGATGATGTTAATAATACTTCACATTTGTATAGCATCTTATAGTTTCCAAAATGCTTTCACGTAGATTGTTTCATTTAGGGAGAAGTATTGCACAGCTGTTTTATGTATTTGCAACCGTGAAAATTGCTAATTCTGATTAAATTGGTCTAATATTTCAGGTTCTGTTTGACTCACTTATTTTATCTTTCCCTCTGGTTCACAAAGAGATTTTATTACACTGATATAAAGTGTCCATTATTTTCCCATTATCGAAACTCTTCCTCAAATCCGATCATTGAAAGTTTGTGTTGAAAAGAACTTTGGAGAAATTGTATTCTAACCGCTTTATTTTGTAGATGAACCACTAAGGTTTAGAGAGGCACAGTGCCAAGCTTGGGTTTTTGCTCTAAAATCTGGAAGGTTTGCTATTATCCCTCCTGACTCTTTTTGTGTATGTGGGAGACAATCAAAATCTGAGGGATAACACTGTGACTACAAATTAAACTCTAAGCAGCATGGTACTTTTTGAAACATTTTTTTCTTCTACCTGTGTTTTACAAAAGATTTTTTCTGAAGGAGATTCATCGATTATTTAAAGTGGGTACACCTTTTTTTCCCTTGTGCAATATTACCAAATATCTTTTTCATTCTTTTTTTGTTAAATCAAAGATCTTTAGATTTCTAATCAAATGCTGTATTCACTCCTTTCTCATTAGATTCTTATAAGAATCTTGTTAAAAATAAAAAATCAAGGCAGATATTTTTAGCCTGATTTTAGAGTTAAGAAATTTTAGAGAAGATACATGAACTGCACAAGGTCACAAAGCTGGTAGTGGAATTCATAAAATTAGAAACCACTTTGTCTGATTTTTAGTATAGTTTTTGTGTTTTATTTTGTTTTTTGTTTTTTTTACAACATATTACTGCTGGTCCTAGAATAGAGTTGAGGATCATCAAATTTTACCCAAGGCATATTTTTGCCTTTTGCCCAAACAGCTTGAGAAAGTACGAGGTAATCAACATATGCAGTTAAATTGGATTCAAATTGATGTTTGTCATATGCACATTTATTTGTAAAAATGCCTGACTGCAACATGAGTTTCTTTTTAATATGTTAGTCCCTGTTTCTAGCATTTCCAAAATAAGGTTGGGTGCAAGATTTTTACGTAATATGAATGTATTAAATTCTAAATAGAAGATTTTACATTTAAATTAGATATGGTATCACAGAGTTTAGAAAAGACCCTAACTGTAAAGTGGGCAACTAGTATTTATTATGTGTCGTGTCTATGCCATCTATTATTTTCTCGGTGTAAATAAGCACAGCAAGCCCAAGAGTTCCCTAATATTTCTTTCTTTTTATAGGTAAGAAAAATGAGGCTCAGAAAAATAAAGTAACATACCCAGAGTCACAGCTATACATCATTCCAAAGTTCATGCTCTCTCTGCAATATTTTTCGTCTTTCTCGGAAAGCACAATCGAACTACAAAGAAACACATCTCAGTACATAGAGCTAGGTAATTATTTCAATCATTTCTGAGAAAAAAAAATACTTGCTTTTGGCCAGATAGGCTGATAAAGACGTCTTTTTATTTACATTCCTACTCATTTTATGTCAACAAAACACAAAGTGTTCTAGAATACATGCCTAATATTACATAGTGACCTCTCTCAGAATAATAGGATTAATCCGTCTCATTTTGTTTACTGAGTTATAAAAAACATCCTTTCCCTAGTGATTAATTTGTCCTTATTAATTTATACTTATAAAATAGTAATTGATGAATATTCCTATCATAATTGATTATAATTAAAGATTGACAAAAATATTACAAACTATTATTCATACATTTGAAGTTTCACCCAGTCTATTAGACTTAACTTTTAAATGTGCAAGTCTTTTGAAGAGATCTATATTGCATTTTGCATTTAGTTTCTTGTCACTTAAATCATGACATAGAAGTTCACTGTTCAAAAAAATCATTGAAAATTATTACAAATAGCTGAAGACCTAGATTCCGAAACACAATTATATTTATTATAAAATCTTCAAGTTTAATAATTGTTGTCAGTATGTGCTTTCATAAAGACATATATAAGAATTATTTTTTAAAATGTTCCTAAACATTTTTAAACATGTGTATAATATAGCATATGTACAGAAAAATACATTTAAATGTACAGCATAATGGATGTTTATGAAGTGAACGTTTATATAATGATCAAACAAGTCTGGAAATAAACACTGACAGCATCCCTGAAGCCTCACCTCTATGTGTCTGTTGCCTATTCTTTTGAGAATTTCTTCTTCATTTAATACTATATTGTTTAATTCCACTCCCATTATTGTGTATTGTTCTAGTTTGTTTATTTTTATTGCTTTATAAAATATTCATTTGTTTGAAATTTGCCATAAGATTATTTATCCATTCTACTCTTGATGGATATTTGGGTTATTTTAAGTTTATTGTTATTACAAGTCAATGGTGATATAAATATTCTTGTACATTTTTCTGGCACTCATATAATCATATGTCTCTAGGGTATTTAGTCAGGAGTAGAATTTCTGAGCTGTGGGATATGTGCATGTTTAAATTTAATAGATGACGTTGCCAGCTTTTTCAAAATAGTTGTACCAATTTAAACACCCACCAACAGTGAATAAGAATTTCTGTTACTCCATATTTTTGGAAATACTTGGTATTTTCAGAGTGTTTAATTTTTTCCAATCTGGGGAATATGTGCAGTAGTTGGTATTTCAGTTTAGCATCAACTTACCGGTTTCCAGAAAGTTGATAAGTTAGACATTTTGTTGTGCATTGGTTGATCAGTTGGATTTTCTACTTTGTGTTCTGCCTGCCCATGACTCTTCTTGCATTTTCAGATTTAATTTTATTTTTCTTATTTATGTTCAAAAGTTCTCTATTCAGGACATAAATCCGTTATCAGGTGTGTATGTTGAAAATGTTATTTCCCATTTTGTCACTTTTTTCTTTCTTGTTTTGATGTCTTTTGAAAAATGTTAATTCTTAATCTTAATGTATCTGAACTCTTTTAATGAGACCAGCATAACCTAAATACCAAAACTTGACAAGAACGTTACAAGAAACAAAATTCTGAACGAATTTCTCTTGAGAGTAAATGCAAAAATTCTAAACAAAATACTAGCAAATAAAATTATGTGATATTTTCTTAAAATCTATACACATGCATGTTTGTGTGTGTGTATATACACATATATACACATCTATACATATATGAGGCTATTCTCCAGAGAAACAATGGTGGTTTCACATTTTTAAAATATCAGTTGATGTTCACCATATTAACAGAAGGAAGAAGAAAAATCATATAATCATCTTGATGCAGAAAAAAAATAATTTGCCACTCATTCAGGATAAAACTCTTAGCAAACACAAAATAGAAGGAAACTTTGTTAATTTCATAATGGAAATCTACAAAGTAACATAACAAACATCATAATTAGTAGTAAAGTGTTGAACAATTTTCTCTTGAAATCAGAAATAAAATGCCTGCCATGATTTCTAATCAAAAATATCATGGAAGTCCTTGCCAATACAATAAAGACTACAAAAATAAGTAAATACATATAAGGAAAAGAAAGAAAGAAATACAATTACTTACAATTACTATTATTCATGAATAAAATGTTGGTATACAAATGAAATTTAAAAATATCTAAAGACAAACTATCAAAATTAATATATAAGTACAAGGTCAATATACAAAATCAATTACGTTTCCATGTATCAGCAACAAACAAATGGAAAATAAAATTTTAAAAAACGAAATCATTACAACAGTATTACAAAACACCAAATATCAAGAAAAAAAGCTAAGCTGTCTAGATTTGAAACTGAAAACTATAAAATATTATTGGGATAAACTAAAGAAGACTTAAGATGATGGATGGTGTAGCGGTATGAATAGTGTCCCCCCAAAATTTATGTCCACCAGGAAGCCAAGAATGTGTCCTTATTTGGAAATAGGATCCTTGAAGACATACTTAGTTAAAGAATTCAATATGAAATCATTCTGGATTTAGGGTAGACCCTAAATCCAATGATTTGTATTTTTATAAGAGGAAGATTTGAACACTCAGCTGCCACAAGCCAAAGATTGCCAGGAACCACCAGAAACCAGAAGAAGCAAGAAAGGATGCTCCCTCAAGTCATTGGAGGGAGCACCACCTCACTGACATCTTGATTTCGAACTTTTGGTTTCCAGAACTGTGAGAGAAAAAATTTCACCAAGTTTGCGGTAATTCATTATGACGGCCTGAGGAAACAAATACAAGTGGCATAACACATTCATAGATTGGAAGATTTAAAACTGTCAGAATGCCAGTTCTTCCCAAACTGACCTGTAGAGTCATCACAGTCTTCATCAAAATCTTGTAGAGTCACCACAGTCTTCATCAAAATCTTTACAAGTTGTATTCATGGACAAGGGCAAGGTGGACAGACTGATTGAAAAATTTGTATGTAAAGGACCAAGACCAGCCAATATATACTTGTAGAAGAACAAAAACAAGATCGAAGGACTTACTCTATCAGATGTCCAAACTGACTATGGAGCACGGTGGCACTGTTACATGGATAGACAAAATAGACTAAATGGCACAAAATAGAGAGTCCAGAGTAGATCTCCACATAAATAGTCACCTGATGATGACAAAGGGGACACTGCAGTGCAAATGGGAAAACAGTGGCCTTTTCACTGGGTTAATAGAATTTGCCTCTGGGGATAAATGCTTTCTTGATCTCTGTCTCACATCTATAACTGGAGGTCTTAACTGAGTTAATAAGGCAAGAAAAGTAATAAAATGTGTACAGATAGGACAGGAAAATATAAAACTTTTTCCATATTACATAATTATCTATATTAAAAGAACAAGGAATCTATAAAAAAGCTAATAAAATTAATAAGGGAGGTCAGCAAGATCACAGGATACAAGTTCAATACATAAAAATCAATTGAGTTCTACAGACTACAAAATTGAATTTTTAAAAATAATACCACTTACAATAGCATAAAAGTAAAATAATTTGGAATAAATTTAACAAAGATGTGCAATACTTGTACACTGAAAACTACAAAATATTGCTGAGAGAAGCTGAAGAACTAAATAGGTCGATAGGTACCATATTCATGCACTAGAAGACTTGATATTGCTAGATGTGAATTCTCTTCTATATATTCAACACAGTCTCATAGACAATCTCAACAGGCATACTTGTCAAATTAAAAGCTAATTCTAAAATATATATGGGAATGCAAAGCATGTAAAATAATGAAACACATCCAAAAGACAAAGTCGGAGAACTTATGCCTGATATCAAGACTTACTTAAGTGTTATTGGAATAGCATAGTATGGCCTTTAAGGGCAGGCATATAGATCAATGGAACAAAATAGAGAGGCCAGTAATAGACTCACAAATACATTATCAATTGATTTCCTACAAGGATGCCTGGATAATTCAATGTGGGCAGTGATAGCTTTTTAAAAATGAATCTTCATTGGAATTTCAAAATAATTATGGTAAGTGAAAGGGACCAGACACATAAGACAACATACTAATTGATTCGATTTATATAAAATTCTAGAGAAGAAGAAATTATAGTTCTAAAAAACAGATTGCTAGGATCTGCGAGTGGATTTCCTGCGAAGGCGAATGAGAAAATTTGGGGGGTCTAGAGAAATCTGTGTCTTGATTGTGATAGTTGTTAACTATGTCCACTCGTCAAAACACACAGATTTGTATATTTAAAATTGGTGAATTTTCATTTTACCTCAATAAAGCAGATGAAAAATATTTTTTTAAAAACTTGCGAAAGCATGAGTTCCCTGTATGGAAATGGAAAATGGCATATTTAAACTACATACTTAGGCTACTTAAGGAGTCCCTGGTAAGACAGTATCAGAATTGACAAGTCTCTGGATCTCTAACTCGGTGCTATTTTCACTCTATCACCTTTATCTTGCCTGTTAAAATGACCTTAAAATTAATTTTGGTTATTTCACACAAATAGTACACACATAAAACTAATTGGAGGAGAAGATAATTTGATGCATGTATTACTTCATTATAGATGGCCAAGATAAAGATTATGATCTATTTTAAATAGGCCACATTCCATGCCTCTGGTAACAGAGTTGAGGAAATCTTCAAATTTTATACTATGTTTGAATTCAGGAACATAGTAGAGGGATGCTGGAAGCTGGTGCTGTTACTGGATTTGACAGTATGAAAGTGAGTCTCAGTCTATGTTGCGTATCAGTACAAATCTGATGGAAAGATTTTTAATGAGTCAGTGCTTGTTGCAACACCTCAGTCTCTTTTTCTTTTTTACTACAGTTCATACTCATTGTCAGTGGTGCTATTTGCAGCATAAAACAATCTAACATACCTAGCATTGCATAATTACAATTTCAGAGTACCAGGAATTGTGCGTATAGTTTGAGTAGATTCTCACCAGGTAACACTTTTGCACATATGACAGTGCAAGATGTGCCATAAATTTCCAGCCAGTGTCATAAATTGAGACTCGAGTTTTCATAAATAAGTTTGTTATTGAAAAAATACAATTACATAATTTGTGTAACTTGTTCCTTTGGTGCCAAAAATAATATATTATTTGAACATGGAATTTTATGTTCAAAAGCAAGCATTTAATTTAATTTTTATGTCATTTAAGTGAGCCTCCACTATATGGAAGATGTTGTAGGCAATACGAAGATGAACAAAGCTTATTATTTTGGTCCTAAGAGAGATAAAACTACACATAAATGCTAAATTAGAAAATATTATAATTACAGTTGCACAAATAAAGTGCTATAAAATATTCAGAAGATAATGTTAATTCTTCCTGGTAGGATCAAGAAAGGTTTTTTACTGGGGAAATGCAAAATCTCCAGATTTTCTTTATCTTGGAGTTACATTGTTAATCTCTTCCAGTTAGAAGCCCTCTGTTTCTTCTCTTGAATGAGATGATGAATTTCAGCAGCTATCTCATTGCCTAACACAACGTAGATACTTAAAAAATGTCCATTTCTTCTTCTCTGACCAGTATAACCAAAGTTGGTTTTGGTTGTACTAGGGAGACTTTCAACCTGCTCAAAACTTCCATAATAAAATCAAAATCCATCTATTCTTGAAGACAATTTAATACCATTCTTCTTTACCTGGAACATCCCTTCTTCTTCATGCTCCTCTCATTCTCTATACACACCTGTATATAACAAGAATCCCCATGCTCCATTATTGAAAGCCTATATGTACCAGGGCCAGTTCTAAATGTTTTACATACATTATCTAAGAATGTATTATGTGTGATAAAATTAAATTCTCTCATACACATTCACCAAGAATGTACTTCTATTAAAGAGAACAGCATGGCACAGAATAGAGGTAAAAAATTTAGGCCCTAGAATCAGACTGCCTGGGTTCAAATCTCAGCTCGAATGCATGCTAATTGTGTGTCTGTGAGCAAGTTGACTTACTTTTGTAGTGCCTCAGTTTTCTCATTTGTGAGATGGATATAATAGCATTGTTGTGTACTGTGGTAGATTGCATTTTCTTGAGACGGCTAGAAAAGCATCTCCCATTCCTCGTGTTCTTCTTACATGTGATTTTGTCGCTCCTTCTCCAAGAGTTGGAATGTATATTCTTTCCCCTTGACCCTGGGAAGAACTCTGTGACTGTCTCATCAATAAAGTATGACGGAAGTGGGGCTATGTGACTTCCAAGGCTAGGTCATAAAAGGCTGTACAGCTTCTGCCTGGCTTTCTTTTGGGTTGCTCACTCTTGGAACCCAGCCACCATAAGGAAGCCTAGATGTGTAGGTCAGCAGACAGCTCTAGATGAAATCCCAGCCGATAGTCACTATCAACTGCCAGACATGTAAGTGAGGAAGCCTTTGAGATGCCTTCAGTCTGGGCACAGTCTACTCCTACTGCACGAGAAGCCCTGAGTAAGAACTGCCTAGCTGAGCCAAGTCAATCCCCAAACCATGAGAGATAATAATAAAATAGTTGTTGTTACTCTAAGTCACTAAATTTTGGAATAATTTATTATGAAGTAATAGATAATTGGTATAGATAAGGTGGGATTTTTGGCTAGAAGTGGCCTCTTTATGTAGCCTGGGCTTCCTCACAGTATGGTGGCTGGATTTCAAGAATGTCAGGTGAAACTTGTATCATCTTTTATGATCTAGTCTTAGAAGTTGCATTGTGTTATTTCCACGGTAGTCACAGATTCATTCAGATTTAAGAGAAGAGAACAAAGATCGCACCTCTCAGTGGGATGGAGATGGATGTAAACATCACATGTAAGAAGAATACATGGATGAGAAATTTTGTTGTAGCCATCTTGAAAATACAACCCCTATATGAAACATGTTAATACATAAATTGATCTAGGGTAGTTTTTAGAATAATGCTTGGCACAACTTAATAAATGTTAGCTATTACTATTATTGTTCCAAAAATATAATCTAGGACTCATGATATAAAAGGAGAAGCAATTTAAGCATAGGTAAATAAACCAGTGATTAAAGGAAGATTAAATGTGGGCGGTCCCAGATGTCCCAGGATATAGTCTCCCTACATTTGGCCCCATCCCATGTCCTGATCCACTTTCCTCCTCCATGGGAGTACCATTGTTATGAAGTTCATTGTTACAAATTCAGGCATTTCCAACTTTTCCCCTACATTTACATTTGTAAAATGATACAGTTTTGTTTTTCATTATATTTTCCCCAAAATATTATATTGTAATGTACTCATTTGCAATTTGCATTTTTTATTTTGATTTTTTTGTCCTTTTTGTTTTACCTAACCATTACTTAAGAGATTAGTCATGTTAATATGAAAAAATATACTTCATTCCATAGTTCCCATCCCTGCAGTAATGGCCATTCAACCTGATTCCAGTTTTTATTCTATAAACAAATCTGGGGTTTGCACATTTCGAATTTTAACAGAGCCTGCCAAGTTGCCCACCAAAATGGCTGTGCTAGCTTGCACACTCCCAACTGCTATCAAAGAGCACATATTGGTACACACCTTTGCTGACAGTTGATATTATTAACATGTAGCCTCTCTGTGAAGTTAAAAAATGGTAAATCATTTTGTTTTAATTTCCATTTTTCTAGCTGTTAGTAAAGTAAGACATATTTTATGTTTATTAGTCAGTTTCAGCCTTGTTTATATACTTTGCTCATGTTTCTGCTGGGTTGTTTGCCTTTAGTTTATTGATTTTGCAGGGTATGTACACATAAAATACATAATATTCTCACATTTTACTAAATAATAGTTGATTATCTGTATACATATTGCAAATATTAGTTCCTAAGGTAATGATTATTTTTTTACGTTACTTTTAAATTCAATTTGGACAAATATATCAATATTTTTCTTTATGACATTTGCTTTTTATGTTTTCTAATTAAGGCCTTCCTTACCTCCAAAACCACAAATACACTCCATCATATTCAATTACTAATACTTATTTTTACTCAGGTTTTTCAATCAGCTAAAATTTATTTGAGTTAATGATTGAAGTAGGACTCTACTTCTATACCCTTCTATTTTCCCCAAAACATTGATTAAGTTCTTCATCTTTTCCCATGGGTTTGAAATGCTGGCCTTTGTCATGAATTAAATTACTATGAATACCCAAATAAATGTTTTTTTTTTTTATTTTCCACATTTCCAGAGTGGAAAGTTCAGAATTCCATTCAGGTATATAGATTAATCCATTTTATCTTGTACTATGCTGCTTTGTCACTATTTTAATTACCTCTCTATACTTTGTTTTAATGTCTAGTTGAGTGTATCACTCAGTCACTTTCTTTCAAGATTTTCCTGGTTATTCCTAAACATTTGCTTCCCATGTGAATTTAAAAATCATGTTATAAAGTTCCATGAAATATCTTGTGAGGATTTTGATTGATATTTAATTTAATATATAGACTAATTTGAGTTATAAAATATAGTATTGAACATTCCTATACATAAGTACAGTTTATTTTCCACTTACTAAGTTTTTTTAGGTCCTTCAATAAAGTTTTATAGATTATGTCATAACTTGTTATATATTATTTTACAACTTGAAAAAGTTTTATTGCTCCCATAAATGAGGTCTTTCGAAAACACTTACCTAATCTGTTTGTGTATATGTAAGCTATTAATTTTTGCACGCTAATTTTCTATCTGGCCACCTTGCTAAGCTTCTCTATTACATAGTTCTAGATTAATGTCTTCATCCATTCCTTTTCAATCAATATACAACTTATTTGTTGCCTTGGATATTTCCACCTATCAAGGGTTAAATTGAGGTTTTACTTATTCATTCAAATTTTCTGCAATAAACAATTATTACTCTTACAGTAAGAAGAAAAATCAATAAGTATTATTTTTAAAGAAAATATTATTTAGTGGCTTTTCATTTTTTAAGTATTTTTGATTTTTTAAAAAAAGTATGTTGAAAAAGATAATTAAATATTTAACTTAAAAAATCAATTCACTGTTTTCTACTCCTTTATCTAAATAATCATTGTGATATTTTATTTTTTATCAATTAATGATTTTAGAAAAATATTAATTCTTAATATTTGTTCTAAGGTCTATTTAAAGCTACCTTGCAAAGTTTTATGTTCACTACATTTACTTTTGTTTTTGAACACTATTGGCTTTTAACTCCATCTAGATTCTGAAGATGGTTGTAATATTGCTCCTCCCTGAGATTTAACTAGTCAAGCTAACTTTTCTGGAAACTTATCAGCAGCACTGAAGAACCATTATATTTGCTTGAAGTTTGGTCTTATTTATTTGCCTTTGCATTACTCTACCTAATTGCTCCCTTGTGTGTTTCATTTCAACCATTAAGTTCAGTGATTTACTTTAGCAAATTGTTTATGGAGAGTTATCAATTTCTTTCCCAGAATTTCCATATTTACTCTGGTTTATTTTCTTGTCATTGTGCATGAGTGTGGGTGGGTGTGTGACTGTCTGTATATGATACACATAAATGTATGTATACACATAGATTTAACTTGTATACACACATACATTATTGTATATCGGTAATATATCAAATGAGCTTTCATGACTTCTCAGAGAACATCTGGAATCATTTCCTGTAAAAATGCCTCCAAATACATCATGATATGTATTTTTAAGTGGAGAACCAATATTTCACCTTTAATTAAAAAGAATATTCTTGAAACATTACGATAACTCAATAATGCCTGTGGATATTTCAGTAGGTATAAGCTATTGCAGATAAGTCATGCCTCCTTGATTAACGGTAATGTTATTCTGTAACATAAGGTCATTTGATGGTTGTTTCTATAAGAACAGCATCCATGGATATATTTAACATGTAGTGAGTATTGTATCTGTTGCACGATTAGGGGCATTGATAAGGGGAAAGGAAATATATGTGACTAGACCATTAACCCATAAGAATTCTCTGTCCTTTTGTTTTTGTGTCTTGCCTGTACCAGCCTTAGTTTGTAAATCTGTGCAGTGGAGGGATATTTGCTCTCCCTAAAATAGTTGGGTCTGCAAAGTCCTGCCCCAATAAAATAATTATTTCCTACTGGTAATCATGACTGTGATTTTGAGAGCTGCCTTCTGATACAATTGCTACTTTGGTTTATAGAGCCTAGGCCAGAAGAAATGATATCTTTCCAGATACTACCCTTCAAAATCGAAATATGCAAAATAGCCAGAAGTGAAGACTTGCAATGTACCCAACACAAAGAAAAGATAAAAGGTTTGAGGTGATGGATATCCCAATTACCTTGACTTGATCATTACACATCGTATGCATGTATCAAAATATCACACGTAGGCCAAAAATATATGCAACAATCGTATACCAATGCAAACGAAAAACCCTATTGAATATCAACTAACAAAAAGAAAATCAAAATCTATAAAATCCCTAATAAATTAAGACTATTAATAAATGTAGGTAGAAATTAAGAGCCATTTCAGTTTGTTTTTCTTGAATAAGAACTATTTAACTTTGATATAATATATATTACAATTAACCTATTTTTAAAAAAAAACTAATTCAGCTAACTAATTCATCATACAGCAATCATAACCCAAGAGAACTGTTACCATTGGGGAAAAATGTACTTCAAATATTTGAGAACCATTTTCATCATATTTTCATATTTCTAATGATCATTAATAGGAGCACATTTCTATGGCTTTTTTTAAAAAAGCTTAATTCTTTAAAGTGGGAAAATTTTTTATTGATTGAAAACATTCTCTAGACTTGAATTGTTTTTTTTTTCAATCTCTGTCAGCATAGAGAAATTAATAAAGTTGCTTTAATGAAGTGAGTTGGATATTTTGATTATTGAAGCAATCCATCAAGAAAATGAACCACCTAGGTTGTTCCAGGTTGAATAGAAAGTTACAAGGACAATTTTCAGCAGAGTTTATGTGTTACTTTTACATATATAATTGTAGGCGTTGATTTTTATTTGTGTGATTAATATACACATTAAGAACTAAAAGTAATGTTTGTATGACTTCCTGTTCAAATATTAAAAGAGTAGTAACCTTTTCTGAATTCCTCTAGTCTAGATTCAAACTGCCATAACGCACACACAGACCCCCCTCCAGTAGTGAACCCCCCATAGAACCTAATGACTCTTCAAGGTTAAAGGGGATTAAAAAATCTCTCTTTTGTTTAACTCTCCTCCGGTTTCCTCCCTTCTCTTTTTCCTCATGCTTATGCTCTGTTGTCTCTTCTCAGACTCTCTTCAGCATCTGTGTTTAGCCTGTACCTTGCCCTGTAGTACTGCTGGCATGGCTGAGGCGGAGAAGAAGTTAGAAAGTTGCTTCCGACATCATGCCTGTTCCTGAAGTTGACCAAAATACGGTGATAGTAAGAGAAGACCTGAATTGTTACATGGATCACATATGAGACAAGTTTATTAGGGTTTTTCCCCATTATGTGTTATACATTTATTCATTTATTTATATTTCAAAATATTAAGGGGGTACCATGTTTTTGTTACAAGGATAGCTTGTATAATGCTTAAGTCAGGGCTTTTAGTGTGCCCGTCACCAGTGTTCATTGTACCCAATAGTTAAGTTTTTATCCCTAAACTCCTTTCTCCTTCCTCCCTTCTTGGTTTCCAATGTCCTTTACATCTCTTTGTGTCCATGTGTACCCATCGTTTAGCTCTTAGTTATTAGTGAGAACATGTACTGTTTGTCCATTTCTGAGATTACACTTCCATATCCTAAAATCAAAGATATTCTCTTCTGTTAAATTCTATACTTTCCTTTTCCTATTTAGATCATTAAGTGAATTGTTTTTTGTTCAATATTAAGTAGAAACTGAACTTCATTCCCCTCAATACAAATAACCACTTGCCCCAGTACTATTTATTAATCATCTTCACTGAAGCTGCAGTACCATTTCTGTTATATCTCACGTCCACCTAGAAATAATAGATTCTCAATTCTGTTACATTGGTTTATCTGGCCACCCAGACACCCTATCACGCTGCCTTAATTATTATAACTTGATAATAAATTTTGATATCTGAAGAGTAAATAGACCTTCTCTTTCAAGGCCATCTTAGTTATCATACAGTGCTTTCACATTAACTTTAAAGTTATCATTTCTGCAAAAGAATATATAATGAGATTTTGATTGAAATTGAATGAAATGTGTAGATTAAATTGAAGATAATTGAAATCTTTATTTTATTGAGTCTCTCGACCTATTAACATGGGATATCTATTTATTTGTCTTCTTTAATTTCTTTTAATAGGGTTTTAAAATTTTCTTCAGAAATATTTTGTGTATTTATATTAAATTTATTTATATCCATTTTACATTTCTATAACCAAGTGACATGTTTTTAAAATTTCAATATATAATCCTTTGATTGTTGCTGATATATATAAATATGATTAATTTTCTACATTTTTTTAATTCCAGAAACTAGGTAAACTATCTTATTAATTCTAATTATTTATCTTTTAGATATTCCATATAAACAATCTTATTGAAAATTTGTGATAGTTTTCTTCTATTTTTCTAAACCTCGTTCATTTTGTTTTGTTATTTTACTGTGATTACTATTTTATTTATTTAGTTGTGCTTTATGATGTTGAGTAGAACCTCCATTATAATATTGAATAAAAGCAGTATTAATTGGGAAATCTTTTCCATGATATTAAAAATAATGCTTTCAATATTTCACTTTGAGTATGTTTGTTGTAGGTTTTTTTTGTAAGTAACCTCTATAAGGTTAAGGAAGCCCCTTTCTATTCTTAATTACAAAGGCTTTTTATCATGAACAAATATTGAATTTCACTAGGGCATTTTTTGCATTTGTATGAATGATCATATGATTTTCTTCTTAATCAGTTAATATGGTGAATTAACTAATTAATTTTCTCATCTTAGGCCAAATTAATATTCCTGGAATACACCCAATTTGGACATAATATGTTCTTTTTTTATATATTTATCAAATGATTTTGCTTATAGTTTAAGACTTTTGCTGCAATGTTTGTAAGGAGATTGGTCTGTAAATTTTCTTTTTTGTTCTGTCCTTGTCAGGTTTTGGTATCAGTATTAGGCTGGCTTCATTAAACTAGTTGAGAGCTATTTCCTCCTTAAGCTATTCTGAAAGAATTTGCATAAGATTCAATAAAATTATATATAGTACTCTCCTGTGTATTTGTGCTAAGATGTTTTCAGAATATTTAGAGAGAATAGAGAATATTTAGAGAGAATAGACTGTGGTAAACAAAATTCCAGAATTCCTGCCCCTCAAATATTTCCCACCCTAATCTTGGGGCTGTGAACTGGAGAAATATCACATCCATAAGAGCAAAAGAGATTTTTCAGATGTAACTAAGGTTACTAATCAGTTGACTTTGAGTTAATCAAAAGCAAGATTATCAAGGAAGCCCCAGTCTAGTCACAAGAGTCCTCTAAAGGCAGAGTTTTCTCAGGCTGGCACAGTAGAGGAAGCAAGAGAAATGTGAGTGTGAGCAGGACTTGGCACATCATTGCTGCTTGAAGACAGAGGGGGCACGTGAGAAGGGATGTGAGTGCCCTCCAGGAGTAGAGAATGGTCCCCAGTTCACAGCAGGTGAGAACCTGAGAACCTCGGGGGAACTGGAGTCTGCCAACAACCTGAATGAGCTCGGAAACAAGTTTCTCCCCAGAGCCTCCGGATGGGAGCCCAGCTCAGTTCACATCTTCATCACAGCCTTATAAGATGCTAAGAAAAACCAGACAAGCCTGCCCAGACTTCTGACACACAGAACTGTGTAACTTACACAGGTTGTTTTAAACAGCTAAGTTTGTGGTAATTCAATATACAGCAACAGAAAATTAATACATTCACTTATTTTTTTCTAATATCTGGCTAAATCAGATCTTGGTTAGATATCATGACTGTTATAAACTTTTGGACATTTGTAGAGATGTATTTTATGGCCAAGTGTGTTGTCTACTTTTGTAAATGTATAGTGTGTTCTTGACAGAAATACATACTCTGAAGCTGTTGTATGCAGTCTCACACACACACATATACACATACTCATTGGATAAGACTTATTTGTGTTGTTCACATTTTTTCTTCTGTATTTTTAAAATTTGATTGTTTTATTCTTTGCCT
Source organism: Avahi laniger (assembly GCA_963575035.1). Classification (NCBI taxonomy): domain Eukaryota; kingdom Metazoa; phylum Chordata; class Mammalia; order Primates; family Indriidae; genus Avahi; species Avahi laniger. The sequence goes on from CAUYSK010099170.1 coordinate 25,920, forward strand.
ACTTTATCTACCAACTTCTTTAAAATGTGATTAAAATCTCCCATCATGCTGGTAATATTTTACATTATGAAAACAATCATTATTAACTTGGGGTATGTAGATGGGCTTCAGAGTGTCTGTGAACCCACTGAAATTATATGTATTGCATTTGTACATGTGTACATACCCTTTTTGTAGGAGAAGTATGTGTACATACCTTTTACCTCATTAGACTAAGCTAGAGAAAAGACATAGACTCAGAACTAAAGAGAAGAAGTTATTCTAGTATTAAAATGAATGAAAAAATCAACAAAGAAATGTGTCAGTAGTATCTTATTCAGTTTGGCAATCTGAATGAACTAACCATAAAGTATGCCTAATATTAAACACAACTAAAGAATGAAGAGAAAAAAGGCTGACATTATAAAATGGAAAAGAAAAGTATTAAGAAGTTGAAATTGTTTTACCTAGAAGTGAGAAGTGACCTGGTCAATCATTCTCAAACTTAAGCACACAGAAGTGTACCTTCCTTAATATTCTGATTTAATAAGTCTGGGGTGAAGACAAAGAATATAAATGTTTAATAAGCACCTCGATGTTTAGGAGGTAGCTGGTTCATGAATAACAGTTTGAAAAGCATTTCCCTTTCAATGTGTGTAAAGAAGATAGTAGCATCTTAAGCTCTACCAAGGCAGAGGAATGTGTTTACTTCTCCCTTTTATCTGTTCAGTTTGAATTCTGTCTTCTCTGTTCTTTCTCTAAAAAATATAGAAGCTATTGAACCATGTGGCACTTTAATACTTCCTCAGCTTCTTTAAGAATATTTGTCCCACAGAAATGACTGTTCATGTGCTTGTAGCACAAGCTCTCGCAAGGGAGGATATGCTTATAAGGGAAGGGCTGAAAGTTAAGGGACTTAGCCGCAGTGGGGACAAAATATAGTTTTGGTTGAATAGAAAGAGGTCTTGGCTCACAAATGGTTCTAAAACTTCATTTACAAGGCAATTTAAATATCAATAGTCCCCCACCGAATGATTTCCAAGTCTGAATAAATGAAAGCATACACAGTTCTTTACCGACTTTGCTAATTCTAATATCAATCATAAACAACACACCTTCCTAAATCAAAGTATCAGGGGATAAAACCTCAAATTTTCAAATATAATATTAACCACATGTCAAAATTAGTTTGTTTTATAAATAATCTCACTTTGTGTTCATCAGAGAGTTAAAGGATAGCAACTGGATTAGTTATTGGTATATCAATAAATATCTATATTTATAGATAACTAAGGATTCATAGTGCTCTGACTACCATATGCATCTCAGAGAATGTCATTATTATTAATTAGGTTGCCATCCTATGGCATTTGGCTTTTAAGTTAAAAGACGGGTTTAAGTTCCTTCTCTACTTGTTTTCTGGTAACTGTTCCTGAATCGGTTACTAATCCTTTTTGAACTTTAGTGTCTTCCCCAGCCTAGCATGTATGATGATACGTGCCATGCAAGGTAATTGTAAAGATTAGAGATTCACATATTGCCTAACTCATAGTAGCATTTCAAATAATTATTTTTTTGAGTATTTATAATCCCATGCCAGAAATAATAATGACAATTTGTATTTATAGTGCATTATAATTTTGTAACACATTTTTACATATAATAATAATTTAATTATCATCCAACCTTGTGAGGCAGGTAATTTTTTTCATTTTCCATACATAGAAATTGATATTCAGATAAATTAATGATTTTGCCAAGATCAAGGTCAAGCAGCCAAGAGGCATTGAGCCTGGTAGCAACCCCAAATATTTTGACTCCATGTCCAAAGCTCTCTTTGTTAGATGAGGCTAATTTTATTTGAAATAAATACTTGTTAATTCACTATTTTTAACCAAATAGATCTAATATTCATGGCCTTTCATAAGCATAAATTGTACAACATAAAGGCAGTGTTGCAGATGAAATATGCTTCCTGTCTAATATCTGTCTCATAAATAAGCATACATTGTTTCTGTTCATTATATTTGCCAATGCAACACATTATGGTTTATTATAGAAAGTACAATTATACAATTACATCATATGACTGTTATACTTACCATTTTTCATGTATGCCTGTAAGTTCATCTTTGGGTAACGATGAGGTAAGGTTTACTCTTTCTACCTCAGCAACACTTAAATTAACCTATGTATTATTTGTCTAGATTCCATATTTATCACCATTTTTACATTGGTTTTATCTGCACTATTTCTCAGCGACAGCTCAAAGTAAAATTGCTTCTTACAAATTAGCATGCACTTATAATAGACTAAAAGCCTTTGTATTATATATTCTTACAATCTCGAGGATTAATTTGGGCAGAAAGTTGTTAGTAGTGATCAAATACCACATGAGTGTTACTGAACGAATATGCTCATGTTAAGACTGTGACCAATTAAATAGACGGACAGCAAACTGAAAGTAAAAAATTCAGTCAATCAAAGGATTTGGATTCACTCCCCACTGAATTGGTTGATGTGGTGTCACATAAACACAGTCTTAGTTTATTCCTTTGTGCTGATGGGGTTGACATCAGTAAAACTTAATTTAAAAACTTAAGAAAGACTAGAAGTTTCTTTGACAGGTATTGGAAGTTTTTCAACTCTCCATCTCTTTCTGGGCTGTTGCATCAGTGACTCTTTGTGGTTTTGACTCACTGACAGTTGGAAGAAATTTGAGAAGAAATTCTGCAGGCTGTCATTTCTTCTCCATTAGAGCTAATCTTTGTCGGACTGTTGGCAATATCATTTGGCTTAAGACTATAGTGAGGCTAAAAATGAATACCATTTATTCCCAGGATGCCTAACACTGTTGCTTTGATACGGTTTTTGGGAAAAGAATGCAGGTTCTATTGGAGTTAGAGTTGTTCTTCTTGAATAGAAATGTTTTCTGATTCTTTTTTAAATGATAAGAAAACATTAGAGGCTTCATGGGGAATTGAATTTTAATCAAAGAATCTGACTCAAAATATTTTGCTATTGTAAAAAAGGAGATTTTTCTTTGCCATTTAAAAATATATTTTCATGCATGTTCTGTAGTCTATTTTATTGCCAAGAACTTTTCAAAATTTGATCTTTAAAAATGTAGGGCAATAAATACATCCCACACACTGGCCCAAACAATATCTTGGATGCAGTAGCTTTTCTTTCTTGTTAAGATAGAAAAGTTAAATAACTTATAAAATGTGACAGTTACTTGGCTATTATTAGTAGGATATCCCAGGTTGGCTAATGGGTTCATGAGCACAATGTACCATGATAATTTTCTGGAAGGTGCCTTTGTGAAACAGCACTGGTCAGTGAGTACTTAAAGGTCAACCAAGTGTACATTTGACTCTTAGTCCTGGCTAACCTCACTTGGGCTGGGTCTTCTAGTTAACACCAATCCAACTCTTACTATGGGTGACTGCCGCAGAAATGCACAATGAAAAATAAAATGACCGTATTACCTCTGAATTGAGGGATTCTTTGTTTTATATAGAGTTCTAGACTTTTTAAACTGAAAGAGTCGTGAAAATTTAATTTACTTATGTAGTGTTGAATAAGCAAACACAGAGGCTGTGACTTGCTCAAGGTCACACAGTAGAGGCAGAGCCAGGACTAAAATCCTATGTGCGTAAGTACTTTTTTTCCCAAGCAACAGTGCCAATATCAAGGGCTTTTCATCATCAGAGAGTGAGGCAGAAAAGTGAGTTCTCTTTCCAAAAGTGAACCCTTTCCCTTTTCTCACTATGGTCTGAGATATCAGGAATGGGGTGTGTTTGGTTATAGGATGTGTTTGGTTATCAGTCCTAAATCATCTGTACACGTTTGTTCTAAAAATGATAACTCTCATTGTGTAAGGGTGGGTAGGCCCATGTGATCACACCGTAATTCACTGGGAACTTAGAATAGATATGATATTTACCGGAAAAGAAATTCATCCTCTGCTCAGCTCCTAAATAAATCCATTTATCTGTAGCACTGAATTTCATATCTGTCCATGTCTTCTCTTTATGCTAGCTGAAACTAAAGCTAAACAAGATTTGAAAGCTTTAAAGTAATGTCAGCTAAGCTGATAAGACTAATGACTGACCTAAGTAGCTGAATGGCATGGTTATTGGTCATGATATAAACCATGCATATTAAATTGCCTGGCACCATACTTTTTTGGAGTGGTCCAGATCCAAAAAAGAAATCCTTAAAAGAATATAAGACTGAAAAGAATGGACAAGAAAGTGTTTAAATAAAAGAGAAATTTTATCCTCTACCATGAAAAACAAAAGGAGAAGGGTAAAAGCAGGTAACTGTGAGAAAAGAATCAGGTATTTGACTGGGAATCTACATTCTGTACTTTGATGGAGTTTGAAGAGTGGGTGTCAGGAGACCCTGCCTAGTAGTAGGGCTTGAGGGCTTGAGTGGTAAGTCTTTCATCGTCCTGCCTCGGAGGTTACCCCACCCTATGTGTGAATCCCCATCAGCAGTGCTAAAGCCAGAATGAAGTTAGTTTCATTCCAAGGGCGGTAAGAAGAGCCAAAAGAAAACATTTGATACTGAAAACAATTTTGAGAACCAAGAGAGGGGGAGAAAGAGAGATAGAAACAGACACAGAGACAAAGGGAGATGGAGAAAGAAAGGAGAAGGGAGAGGCAGAGAGATACCAATATCAATCTATGGAATATGTCAACATCAAAAATTAAAGCTCCAAACTGGAGGATCTTGCCTCTTGAAATTCTATCTGTAACCTCTGTTTGAAACTAATTGATAAAAATAATATGTGTTCTTTAAAAAAACAGAGGGATACATATCTAGAAAACTCTCTGCCCAGGAATGTTCCACAATTAAGTATTCTGTACGGAAGCAAGCTACAAAGTTCTTACCTGAGAGTTTAATAATATAATCCCTTTATAAAAACCAAGTCAGGAGCTATCACCAAAAATCTCAGCTTTTTGATATTATGACAGATTAGAAGAAAGTTCTTTTTAAAAGCTGCTGCATTAAATTTGCTAAATTGTTCAGGCATGTAGTCAATAACAAAGCAAGTAGAAAGAAAAGACATTCCTTACAAGAGTCTATTAGTTCCTCCTCGATTTAAGGAAATGAGTTTGACTAACCAACTCCAGCTTGCTATGTTCTTTATTTAAAAGGCTACCACGTAACAGAAAACTGACTTGGCAAACAGATCAGGCCAGTGTTCTGGGTTCAATCATTTTGTGGGTCACTTAGCTTTGTTGTACTCTAAATTCTGGCTAAGCATTTCCCCTATGGATACTTTGGCTGGAGACAGAAAATAGAATAATACGTAAAAAATCAAATCCATCCCTACTACTGGAAAAGCAAATAGATGCCCTCAAAATGTATATCCTGTGTTGTTTGATGGTTGGCAGTATTGCCTTCCTGTAGAAAGATTAGCAAAAATAAAATAACCTGTCAAAAAATCAGAAATTAAAATCAAAATATATCTAGATTATTGTTTTCTTAAATAGAACATGCATCCAGATTATATGTATCACAGCTTGTAGAACTCACAGGAAGATATATTAGATTCAGTTCAACACATTTTTTTATGTTGCCACATGAGCAACAGGAGGTAATATTTATAGCTTCTCTATTGCTCGTGGAGCCATACAAGTTGGCTTCAATCAAGCAGTGCCTCCCCCCCATTCTTTTTTTTAACTCTAAGATTTCTTAAATGCATGCAAATATAGTTTTGGTTTAAATTCAAAATAGGTTCTTGGATGAAAAATTTTATACATTTTTGTGTAGTTGTATAAAGTAACATTTAGCTAAAGATAGAATGTAAAACTTCTTACAAGTGTAACAAACAGATATCCAGGCATAGTTTTACCTCTAGAGCTGCAGTTAACTACTACATTTGCTTCCCAAGGGGTTACTAAGCATATTAGGTTACCCAACTATGAAGCATTTGCCTGAAGTGGTCAAAATATATGGAACCTCTTAGGTCTGTGTTGAAATATGTATGAAATTACAGCACTTTGAAAATGTCGTGATTGATCCACGGCTCAATGGGCCATGAGGGAGAGTCACATTCAGAATGATTAATGTAGGACAGGACAAAACTCAGGAAGTGCCAGAAAGGAGAGAAACTACTTGATCCTCCAGGGCAGCCATCTTCTCTGGGTCTCCTATAAAATTGAATAAAGCAAATCAAATCCCCTCAGTTTCCCAAAGTTCAGATCTCATGAGTGGCATAGCTTTCTATCCAGCTGTGTCGCTTTGCACATCTTTGTATGTTTTCTGATTTAAGTTGACACAAATATCCATAGGAAGTGCTGGATCCCTTTTCTGGGGGCAGACAGGAAGGGGAGGGTGAAAAAATTCGAACTTGAAAGACTAAATCTTGAAAATTTTTCAGATGGACGTTGGCATAAGGTTTAACGAGAAGGGAAAGGCAGCCTACATCATCAGCAGAATGTACTGTTTGCAGGTCAATTGCTGATCTAGTGACTGAATAATTGAATGCCCAATCAGGTTTTGTTGCTATGACAACCAAACTAACTGGCCCATGAAGAGTTGATCCTGGTCAGCAATCCAATCTGTTATTCAAATATGACAGTTCTGACTGTCCCAACAACTAATGCTAGCAGGATACTGTTGAATTAGTGCCTCAGGCCTCAGAATGTTCAGCAAGGGCATGGTGAGGCCCTCGGTTTCTTTTCTGAGTGTGAGATGACACAAAAGCAAAACAATTGATAGATTTGTTTTCTATTTCTGATCTGCAATTGCAGCATTTGGCATTTCGGGGGAAATTAAAAAAAGTAGAATGAATACTTCTTGTTAGCTCTAAAACAAGTGAAAGAAAGATGATGATAAATGTCACACTTGAAAAGGTGACATTTATTTACAAATATCAGATGCACAAGAGGAAACACAAAAAATGAGCATGTAAGTGTAAATGCTTAAACCTGCTAGTATTCAGAGAAACATAAATTAAAATGATAATTGGGATCATGTGAGAATGGACCCGAGGATCAAGAAACTGCCAAAGTGGCCAGAGGAATGGCATTTTAAATCTATAGAGCCATTTTGAAAAACAATTTGGCAATAAATTTCAATAACTAGAAAACATTACCTCTGAAAAAAATTTATCCTAAAGAAACAGTTAACATGAAAAAAAAGGTTATACATATTTGCAAAAAGTTTATGGCCATGGGTTAGTCCGTGCTTGTAAAAATGTGGAAGCATCTGAAATGTTCTCAGGGAAATGAACAAGTAAGATCACAGTGCTTAATAGAAGATAACTAAACAGCCACAAAAGATCATAAATATAGAAACTATGGAGCCATGTTAAATAATCATACAAAATCTCTGTATACTCTGTGATTACTCTGTGTGGTATATGTTTATATAGGGACAAGAAATGGAGTGGAACAGAAAATATAAAACCAGTTGGATTTGAATGGAGAAAATTTGCGATTGAGTCATAAATGTATATATGAACAAGGGTATCTCTTAAAATTGCTAGATATGGTATTGTGATTGTGTTTAAAATACTGAATGAACCAAAAATGGTTCATTAGAAAAAAATTAGAAACTTTAGAGCATTTTGAATTTGAGATTTGGGGAATAGAAACATAGACCTAAAATGTTTTTTAGAGTTACACTTTTGCTTTCTCAATACCATTCTTCTAATCAAATTCCACTACTTTTTTTAATTACATAAGCAACATATATTAATTATATACACAGAAAATATACACATATAAAACCCAAGAAGAACAATCATTAATTTACCACCTTCCACATTGTTTCTCATTTTATTTCAATCTTCCTTTATTTGTTTTTTTCTTTTACAAAATAAGATCCTTAAAATAGCAAAAAGAAAAAAAACAAAAACAAAAAAACCAAGATCCTACCATCAATACTATTTGGTAACTTTATACAAAGTAATCTGCATTTTTAAAGCAAACTTCTATTGTTAGACAGATTCTTTCCTTTTTCCATGACCTACTGTCAGTTAGTAGAAGCTACCAATTTTTGATTTGGACAATGTGCCAGTTACTGTACTATATTAGTTGTTGAGCAAATACCAAGTAGCTGATAAAAGAGATATCTTAGTCCCACTTTTATAGAAATAAGAGAGCTGAAACTCAGGGAAGTAATTTGTTCAAAATTACATAGCTAGTAAGTGACAGGGCTGGGAATCCAAAGTGGTTCTCTCTGACTGCAGAAAATGCGCTCTTTGACACAAAAGTGTCCATTAGAAGCAGTGCCGCACTTACAGCAGAGCCACCAGAGGAGCTAAGAAAAGGATCAAGCCTCCTCTGCCCTCTTCTTTCAAGCCCCCAATCTTATACTGTGTAAATATCTCCCTAGTTGCTGGATTGTCCAAGCAGTATCCTCAGGAACACCTAGTCCCCGTGTCCCTCAGCCTTCTTTTTACTCCAGCTTTGGTGTTCCCTCCTACCCTGTATGGGAGGAGTTTCAACCAGATGCCTGAGGTGCTCCCGTAGTCACAATTTGAGGTTATCTCTTGTATGGGACCCAGTTGCTGCTGAGTGACCAACTTCAGTATCCTCCTGCTGGCCAGAGTGATATTTCTTTCACAGGATTCTGGGAGATGTTACGACAACACTGGAATGTTAGCTCATGTTCCTCCAGGAAGCCAATCTGATCCTAAGATTTACTATTTCATATTATATTAATTTTGGAGAATCCCATTATCCTCTAAGATATGAAATGAATAGTCATCAAAACAAAAGTCACACTCCCCTTGGCCTCCATCTTATTATTCTCCTTTTACATCCTAACAGCCCCCTGGCATGCCTTGACCCAGGCTTCTCCAAACAAGACTTCTCCGATTATCTTCACCCAGCTATTCAAAAGGAAACAACCAACCACTTTCTCCTATCTCAACCAGCCTGAGTTAGGATCCGAATCCTGTCTCACGCCAGCCATACTAGTCCCATTCCCATTCCCTTTCTCCATTTCCTTGTCTGTGAGATGACTACATCAGTATCTAATTCATAGAATTTGTAAAAATAATACATTGCCTTGCACACACGTAGGTGCTTAGAAAATGATAGATATACATATACACTTAATTACCTTTCCACCTGAACAGAAGCTAATGTTTAGCCATTCTCAATTCTGCCCTCCCCGTATGCTAGAATTTCTAAGCCTTCTTTATTCTCTGCCCTACTTACCATGCACATTCCTAAACTTGAGTGGCTGCCACCATCTGCTTTCCATGTCCCAACTCCAATACTGCTAATTAAAGTATTATGCTGGCAGTTACTAATTCATGCTTTATAATCTGTATTCTGTGGTCTCATTGCAATGTTTTATTTCTCTCCTACTAGACTGAAATCCCCATAGTAACTTCCCAAATTGCCCACACTCTTAAAGATCCCAATGGCATGCCCACATTCCTTACTCTGAACAGGCAATCTGGCCTCCTATTACAAAGAATATCACTCCTGTATAAACAACAACAACAAAAAAGGAACACGGCAATATAATGACCATTATAGTAATCTCTCTAAAGCATTCCTTTTGGAACTACCATTTTCTTCCTGAAAACCATTCAGTGTTTATCCTCATATGCATAGCAAGATCATGATCACAATGCATTAGTCTTATTTTCCCTTTATGAACCCCACATTTCAAATAATCTGAACAAGAACCCAAAAAGCCTTCCTATTCCACCTTTGCACCTACATATGACCATTTTTTTTAAGAATGTGATTCCCCTGTCTTTTCTATGTATCCAAATGCTGCCTATTCTTCAGCATCACAATTAAAATTCCATATGCTCCAAAAAGCTTTCTGTGATTATCCCAGCTCACTTTCCCATTTTAAAACATATGGCTCTTTGTTCTACTTTTAGGGTGCATTCCTTTTTTTATTAGGTCATTTGTCTACATTTTGTCCCTCCTCAGAGAGTATAAGCTCCTTAAGAGAATGCAACCAGGAGTTGCACACGTTTATAGATTCTTAGGAAGTCATTGTTGAAGTAGTTCATAGCCAATGAAGAGGGCAGGTTTAAAGGACCCCATCTGCTCTTTTCCCTCTGTCTGTCTTTGAAGTCTCTTTGAAGTAAAAGAACCTCTACCCAGAGAGAAGCTCCCCAGGGAGACAGGTCAAATGAGGATCAGGCCCTGTGTACTCCAGAGGGAATCTTTGGAACTGAGGAGACAAAGCGGAGAGGGAAGAGCGTACACTTTGAATGTGGTCCACAGGGCTTTGCTGTCTCCTATTACTAAATGATGTCAATGACCCTGAAACTTTCTTTGTAGCTGAGGAGTCATTTCAATCCTAACCTTCAGGTTTAGCAGATTTTAACTTTGGCAAGAAAAGCTCCCTTTGCCTGGAACTTGATATGTGGTGATCTCAGCTTGAGTGTCTTTACAAAACGAGATGTGTAAATACACTAGCCAATACGTACTCATGACATGCCCTTTTCTGCACGGAGCTTGAGTTAAGCACAGAAAGAACAGAGGGACAGAAGGGAGGACAAAATAAGCACTGGGTCAAAATGCGTGGGGTGTGAGTATGTAGGTGTGAGCCTATCACTCTCAATACCACCAGCACCTGGGGAACAGGAATTTTTGCCTTTTCATTAGATCTCATCTTATACACAGAGAGCTTTTGAAACTAATGTAATCTTCCACTACAATGTTGGGTTAACCTTTTTATAAAAATAAGTCCTATGAGTTATTTTAAAAAATGATATAAAATGTTGGGTCCCTCATTGCATGTTTCTTAGATATACCATTAATTCTAAATGTTTTTAGAAACTTCTTTCTATATAAAATGGAGGGAGACCTGAACCTATCTCTTAAAAGTATCTTATTTGCAACCACAAAGGAGCCCCTTTTCTCCTCTTTCTATGAAACAGTGACATCTGCTGCTCGGTGGGGCTAATCCTGGGGGCTGTTCTAAAACAAGCTGTTTCTCCTGCTATTTGGCCTCCAGAGCCAGAGGCAGGACTACAGTCACAAACTCTCATCCACTTTCCGGTCTTGCTGTGGCCTCACCACAACGCTGCCGTGTTTAAATCTCGCCCACACATTGGATTCTCTTCTTTCTGAATGAATTTCTTCTACAACAATTCTATGAGAAAATCCTCCCTCATATGGATCCCAAACTTTTAAACTTACAACCTTTCTTTTAAACTTATAACCTTCTCTTAGCTTTACCTGTGGAGTCGCAGACAAGTAAAATTCCTTTTCCACATGGCAGCCCTAGAGACAAAAAGGTGTTCTATCCCTTTACGAGATTGTCTTTTTCCATCTGAACAGCCTCACTTCCTTCAGCCTGCCTGGATTTTATGTCAAGCCCTCATCACACCCTTCTATTCTATATATGTGTTCCTATTGATTCATATACATCAGAGGTAAAAAAAAAAAATGTGTATGGCATGGAAGTCCAACAGTGATGCAAATCATTTACTTCATCTTTAGTTAAATGATAGAACACTATAGTGTGTAAACAAGTGGAATTCGAAGAGAGCAAATCTGGATCCAATCCTGGCTCCTCCCCGTGAACAGTGGGTCCTATGCAAATCGCCCAGCCATTCTACACCTTCACTTTCTCAGCTATGAAAGAAACATGGCAACAATAACTAACTAGTAAGTTTTCTCCAAGGCTTAAATGAAATTCAACAAGGCATTGTGTGAAAAGCACAGCACCATTTCTCACAGCTAGCTATCAATGAATACTCAAGAAATGGAAGCCTTCTTGTTATTAATCAGTTGCTACTGGACTAAATAAATACGAGAAAAGTTGAGGAGAAATAGTGAGAAGAGACAGAAATAGAGGAATGCACATGTCTTAAATTAACTATAAAATGTAAGGTTTCTTAAAGTCTGGGCCAATTTTATGCATATTTCTATGTGTTGAGCTCCTATCCAGTGACTGCCAATGAAAGATCAGTAAGCGTTTGCTGGATGAATGCACTTCATATAGATCAAAATAAATTATACAGCAATGGAGGAGAACATCATAAAGTTAGTATTACAGTGACATTTCCTGTGTGAAACATGATATAAAAAGCCTAAGTATAGCCAATGGTGAGTCATGCTTAGGTTGCATGGTACATTTAATAACCTGAAAGAAGCTATTATTTCATCAATTTTTACTCATTTGGAAACTATTGACTCCCAATTATATGCATACCCTAAATTATTTTCTGCATAAACATAATCAACAAACATTTATTTTCAGTGATCACCTATGTTTAAGCATAGGTGTTAAGAATACAAAGTATAAATTATCATTTCTTCTGTAGAGGAGTTTACAATACAGTTGAGCAAATATTAAGGCACAAAAAATGATCCCTAAAAATGCAAAGGATAGAAGAATGATATAGCCAGTAATAGCCAAACTGTTCTAGCAAATGTCTCACATAGTACCTAATAACCAATGGAACCATTTTCTGTTGTACATGATTCAGGCCAACCAATTTTAGAGGTATCTTATTCCCACACTCAGTCAATTGAAATACCTAAAAGAGGAACAAAAACCAGTAAAATCTGAGTGTATTTCAGTGAATGCTGAGACAATTTAGAGTGTAGCTGCTGAACACATAGCACTCAGAAAATTAAAGTTCTTCAGGGGTCTTAAGGAAAACATGTGGGTTACTGGAGTATGCTGGGGTCTTAATTAAAGAAATTGCATTTTCTTGTTGACTGTGCTTTCAGTATGACCTCTTTTTGGTTTCATCATTTGCATAATGAAGAAAAAAATAGCTGTGTTGTTTAAATAACAGAATTATCATAAGAATAATGTGAAATAATAGAAGAGAAAGATCGTTGAAAATATTGCCATGCAAATGAAAGTTAATATTATCATTATTGTTAAGAGAAGTCCATTTTTAGCCTGTCTAAAGAGGTCGTGTGTGAGCAAGTTGAGTCTGGTATCTCTTCCATGAGTTATCTTCACAAAAAAATAAAAACTTTTAGTCCGTTTTTTTTTAATGAGCCTAAATAAAGACTTATTTGATGAATCTATCCACCAAAAATAAACGTTCAGTGTGGCAAACTGGTCAACCTTACTATTTGATATGGGTTCTCATACAATCAATTTGGTTGCAATAATCAATATTGATCACGAAAGTTCCTAAAGTGAATAATTTGAACAGGACTTGGCAAATTAATTACACAGTATTATATATGGTAAATTTTAAAAGATTATCACACTTAGGCACACAGAAAAGCTTGTTACAGACCACAACAAATTTTCAGCATTCCATGTCCAACACCCCCTTATCTCTAGTAAAAATGGATCTTTTTAAAAGGGCAAAGACTCTCGCTTTCTAGCACCACTAGCCTAGGGACACAATCAATACGAAATTTCTGTTGGCTTATTACTCTCACCAGAGTAATGACAGATGACTGGAGTTCCTGCCATCCATGTTCTTCCACTCTGACATATTCATGGTTTTTATCTACAATCTCACTGAGGGAGGCCCTTGGTCACTGCCACCAGGGCATTGATCACAGCATGGATCTGCCCCCTTGATATCCTCAAAGTACCGATGGTGCACTGTGGGGCTGGTAGTGAGGAAGAAAATGGCTCAACCTTTATTGAAGAGCCCAGAGCAAGGCTGCTTGTGCCGGAGTCTTACATGAAAGAAGTTAGCTTCTGTTTCCAACCATGCATTGACACACTACTATATCCTAGGACACTCTAGGATAGACACCATCCTCTCCACCATTGCTATGGTGCCTCATCTTTATCCAATGAAGAACACTAAACTCCATTTTTCTTCAGCCCAAAACAAAAGCTTCTATCCATACCAGCTCGTGCAACTAGATGTCCAGCAATGTACTATTTTAGCAAAAAAAAAAAAAAGAAACCTCAAATCCCAGTTTGAGATCATCAAGAATATCCTGTTAAAGGCGATGCTTGCAAAATGGTAGACTCTTGACAAGATTACTGAAAGTATATATCTGTAAAGTGCATTTTATTTTCTGATTGTTTTTAGTATAATACCAAATCTGAATTGGTATTTAAGAAAATAGACAGTGTTATTTATTTATTTATTTATTTGTAAGAAGAAGATGGTTGTCAGGGCCAAATCCATGTTTATTAGTCCCTCTATTATGTTAGCAGTTTTTGTATGGATGGCAGTGTGGTCCCTGCCCAGAAGTTAGTTTTCCTTTGAAGCATACAGTTTTGGTAGTGCTTTGGGATTCCTGTCTACTGATGACCATATTACCATCCCCACTTCCTCACCCTTACCCAGAGGAATTTCCTCAAAGTTTTTGGAGAGTCCACACTCTACAAATGGAGAATTAGCAGTCTTCTTTCTTTTTATTGTTGTTGTTTAGGTATTTTCAATAACTGAAAAAATTGGATATTAATATGGCTATTTTCTTCAAACAGGTGCTATTATTAAACAATAGAATATATTTCCATTTTAAAATTTCATAAATCCAAACCATGTTTTATATGATGAATTAACTACTAATATTACCAATTTGTTAATTGAAAGTCTACGCAATGAATTTTCTTTCCCATATTTTGCTTGTATTTTTTTCACTGAGCCCATTCTTCTGCAGAATTGCTTCTATATTTTTTAACTGACACATAGCAATTGCACATATTTATAGGGAACAGTGTGATATTTCAACATATGTATACAATGTGTAATGATCAAATAAGGGTAATTAGAATATCTATCACAGAAAGAATTTCTTATTTCTTTGTGTTGGGAGCATTCAAAATTCACTCTTCTAACTATTTGAAAATACATAGGAAATTGTTAATTGTAGCACTATAGAACAATGAAACTAAACCCTTCTATCAAACTGCACTTTTGTATCCATTAACCAGCCTTTGGCTATCCTCCACTTGCCTACTCTTACCCACCTCTAGTAATCACATTCTACTCTCTACTTCTATAAGGTCAACTTTTTTAAGCTTCCACATGTGAGAACATGCAGTATTTATCTTTCTATGCCTGGCTTATTTCACTTAACATAATGTCCTCCAGGCTTATTCATATTGCCATGAATGACAAAATTTTATTCTTTTTTATGGCTAAATAGTATTCCTTTTTTATATATATCACATTTCTTCATCCATTCACCTGTTGATGCATACTTGGGCTGATTTCATATCTTTGCTATTATGAATAGTGCTACAGTAAGCACAGGAATGCAGATGCCTCTTCAATATACTGATTTAATTTCCTTGGGATATATACTCTGTAGTAGAATTGCTAGATCACATGATAGTTCCATTTTCAGCTTTTTGAGGAACCTTCATACTGCTTTCCGTAATGGCTGTAGTAACTTGCATTCCACCACCAGTGTGTAAGAGTCCCCCTTTCTCCACATCTTCACCAAATTTGGTATTTTTGTCTTTTTGCTAATAGTCATTGTAATTGGGATGAGATGATATTTCATTGTAGTTTTGATTTGCATTTCCCTGATGATTAGTCATGTTGAGCATTTTTCATATACCCATTTGTATGTCTTTTTTTCAGAAATATCTATTCAATTCATTTGCTCATTTCTTAATGAATTTTTTTTTGCTATTGAGTTGTTTGAGTTCCTTATATATTTTGAATATTAATTTCTTGTCAGGTGAATAGTTTTAAAATATTGTCTCTAATTCTGCACGTTGTTGATTGTTTCCTTTGTTGTGCAGAAGCTTTATAGTTTTATGTAATCCCATTTGTCTATTTTTACTTTTGTTGCCTTTGCTTTTTTTTTATTTAATATTATTTTATTTTACTTATTTTTTTTTAATTTTTTTTATTTATTTCAGCATATTATGGGGTTACAGATGTTTCTGTTACATATGTTGCCCTTGCCCCCACCTCCCTCCCTAAGTCCGAGTTTCAATTATGTCCATCATTTGGGTGGTGCACATTGCACTCTTTGTGCATGCATATACC
>CAUYSK010099171.1:0-12800 GCA_963575035.1 Avahi laniger
GGTGGGTGGGGTTAATGTTTGGCACCTGGTTGTGTGTTACTGTGTGGTTCGGTTGACCCCCCCGCCCCCCCCCCCGTCACAATTTTGATTCTATTAAAAAAAAAAAAAAAAAAAAAAAAAAAAAAAAAAACAACACTGGGCAAAGGACTTGAATAGACATCTCCCCAGGAACACAGGGGCCGACACGCACACGAAAAGCTGCTCAGCATCTCTCGTCGCCAGGGAGCTGCAGACGGAAGCCACAGTGGGACACGCCTCGCCCACCGGGACGGCTGCATGTTGGCTGAGGACAAGGAGACCAGAACCCCGTGTGCCATGGTGGGAATGAACATGAAATGGCTCAGATGCCGTGGAAAGCCGTTTGGTGGCTCCTCAAAGAGCTACAGGTGGGATCCGCGTGGGGTGTGGCAGCTCTACTTCTGGGCACATGCCCCAGAGAGCTGAAGCCAAGGCCTCAGATGGATGCCCGCACACGCGGGTCCACAGCACCCTCGGCAGCGAGAGCGCAGCGAGGGCCCAAACGCCCCTGCGCCGACAGACGAAGAGGCAAATGTGGTTTGTATGCACACGGGCGTGTCGCTCGGCCTTGAGGAGGCAGGAAACCGACATACCGTGACGCGGCCGAGCCTGAGGATGTGAAGCTCAGGGACGACGTTAGCCAGTCACAGGACAGACACCGTTGATCCCCCTGCATGAGGTCCCAGGGGTCAGACCCAGAGACGGGGCAGAGCAGAGGGTGCCCGGCATCCGGGGGGACGGGCAGTCAGTGCCCTGTGGGTGCAGCTTCTGTCTGAGAGGATGAGGAAGTCCTGAAGACGACAGTGGTGACAGCTTCAAAATAACGTGAATGTGCTTCACGATTGTGAACCGTGCACGTAAAGAAGGTTAAAATGGGACGTTTTATGGAGGAAACAAAAGAGCAGCAAATCCACCAGTGACTCCAGAGTGTGACGTTGCAAGAAGGGGAACTGACACTGATGCGCGGCAGTGGAGGTTGTGCAGCGCCCCCACAGGAGCCTCAGAATCCAAATGCGGGGCCACCCAGGAGACCTGGCCTGGGGGAAGGGATGGGCGGCCACAGCGTGAGGCCTACGCCAAGCTAGACACACAGATGGGTGATAGCAGAGCGCGTCCCGCCCCAGGGAGGACGGGCTCCGCCTCCGCGTGCTGCTGCAGCATCCCCGGCCCTCCCCCCGCCAGGCCCCTGCACCAGCCATCGCGACGCGGAGGGGGCATGCATGGGGACACAACCCATGCAACGGACTCGCTGTGTCCTCCCCACGCTCACACAGAAGCCCCGCCCCCGGTGTGGCTGTGTCTGTGGAGGGAACCCGAGGAGGTCGCAAAGGCCGGGTCTGACCCATAGGAAGAAGACAGAGCAGAGCTGCCTCCACCAGACAAGGACACCCGGGATCTGACCAAGCCGCACCCTGACCTTGGGCTTCCAGCCTCCAGAACTGAGGACATGAAGTTTGGATTTTGAAGCTCCTAGTTGTGGTGGGACGGCCCAGCAGACTAAGGGGCCTGCCGAGCAACCTGTTCTCTGCTTGTAGCTGCAGAAACTGACCGGGGTCCCAAGCGAGGACGCTGATCCTCGCAGGATGGAGTCTGCAGCGCGGGGCTGCACCACGGCCACGAACATGGGTGCCTGGGCTCCGGCGTCCCAACCAAAGCAGCGTCCACTTGCTCTGATGCACGCTTGCTACAGGGCTCTGCTGCAGCCACAGCGCTGGGCTGTCCCACGGCCTCCAGACAGCCCCAGAGGCAGCAAGGCCCGAGCACGGCCACTGACCCCCAAGACCTGGTTTTCCTCTTCCAGCAACCCCCCGAGGCTGAAGCTTTCTGCGTGGCTGCGCCCGGCACTCCTGGGGACCTGGCTCCCCTGCCCTGGGCCGCGCACGCAGAGGAGAAACTAGGTGTCGCGGAATAAACAGCGGCTGCTCCTGCCGAGGTCTCTGGAGCCACAAGGAGAGCCCGACCCCACTCACCCAGCCCAGGAAGGACAACACCCCACCAACGCCCTGACTCCCTTGGGGGTGTGTCCTAAAACCTGGAGACCTGAGAGTTTTCACACATGGAGCAGAGACGTCAGGCGCAATGGCCTTGACCTCAGGGCTGTGGGAGGGAGGCCGCCACGCCCGTCAGCAGCGCTCATCGCTTCCCACTGGCCTGCAGAGCCCCTGGTGCCAGTGAAGGACAGAGCCCAGCAGTTTACCTGTGACGTTCCCACGGGACTGCAAGGGCCCACGTCCCCAGGAAGCCCCACTTGATTTGGACCAGGACGAGATGGGCCCTAAAGTCAAGCCTGAGACCTGAGCCACTCTCCAGGGGAGGGTGCGGAGAACTGCAGCCCGTGAGGCGGCAAGACTGGAGCAGAAGCGCAGAAAACCCTTCAGGTCTCCCAATCCGCCAGGCGCCAGCACCCCGACCCACCTGCCACGCCACGGCAAGCTGGGCGATCTCACGGCCCGACATGCCCTCCGTCAGCCGGGCGATCTCTGAGCACTTCCTCCCGTAGTCAAACTGGGCCAGCTTCAAGCGCCTGGAGGAGGAGTTCCCAAGTGGCGCCTGGGGCTGGTGCCTGAGGTCACAGGACTCCCACGTGGCGCAGGGCCGGAAGATAGGCACCAGGCCCCCTCCTGTGCTAGGATTGGGGGGACTGTGCCTGGGGAGCCAAACCCTGCCCGACACCCCCACCCTCCTTCCTGACACAGTGGGCTCTTCTTTCCTCCTGGAGCCCCTGGGGGGCCAGGGGGCAGGATCCCTGAGACCCCCCCACGCCGCACCCAACAGCACACGGCAGTCCAGTCCTCACCCGACGGTGACTCTGACCACGCAGAGAACACCCCACCCACCCCAGCAACGAACTCTGACTGAAGGCCAAGGAAGCCTTTGTGAGAAGGTCACAGAAGCCGGTCTAGGTGCTGGGGCGGCAACCGGGCGGTAGAGCGGGAGCTGCGGCAAACGGAAGACGGGCAAAGGGAACCCAAAGCCCAGAGAGTGGGGCTCACAGGCACCCACAGGCTGTGGCAGAGGGGATGGTGGGGTGAGCCAAGTCCTTTCTAGAACAGAAAGCAGCTTCTGTTATCACTACAACAGGAGGGATCTGGGTCAGGCACACAGAAGGACGTGAGTACAGCGCTATGACCGCATCCCCTGGAGAGGGCCGGAAATAGAGCAGCTCTGCTCTGCAGACTCAGGGTGAGCGGGGCGGGGGTGCCCAGGGGCTTCTCCTCTACCCACCACCTGCCGGTTTTGGGGAGTCTGAAGGCTGAAGCCAAGCGTCTCCCTCCAAAGCTGACCCGAGGGCGTCCGCCATCAGCCATCACCTGCCGTGCAGGCCTGGGTGTGGCTCCAGGCGCAGAATTTCCTTAAGGCCCCTGAACAGTGAGGATGGCAGACGGTGGAAAAGGTCTCTGCGCAACGAAAGGCCGTGGGAGCCAAACCCCAGCTGCAGGCACAGACGGACCACCTCGGGTGAGGACCAGAAGGGGCAGCAGGCTCCCGGGATGGAGCTGCCTCTGTGGGGCCCAGAGGGACAGCAAAGGGCGCCTATGCCACACAGGAGCCGCAGGGAAGGGAGATGGCACCTGGAGGTGGAAGCGTGGGGGTGGCCCCTAGGGTGGGGCCGTGGGGACTCGGACACTTACTGCTTTCCTTCCGTGGCCGGCTTAAGAACATGCTTGTCAAAATACATTCTCACCAGGCGCTCCCGCTCCTCTCGCTGCGGCAGGCCGAAGCTGACCATCTCGTCGATGCGGTCGTTGACGGCCCAGTCGAACTGCTCGGGCTGGTTGCTAGCCAGGACCAGCATGAACCTGCGGCCACAGGGACGGCCGCTGAGGAGCCGCCCACCCAGCACAGCCTCCGGCGCAGGAGGGTCTTTAAACCTCAAGGAAACTGTCTAGAATCTAATATGGCAGCTTTTAAGCCCAAAATCCCCAGGAAGACCTGGCCACAGCCCTCGGCCGCCCACCCTTCCCAGCGGTTCCGTCTGTGCATCTGTGTGGTGGGGTGCTCAGCTTCCTGAGGTTCTGTTCTCGCCCCAATTTCACCCCCCGCCCCCGGACAAGCAGCCCAGCCCAGCCCAGCGGGGCAGTCGGAGCAGGAAGGCTGCCTGACCTCACTGTGCGAGCACAGACGGGACCCACACCCAGGGCAGACACTGGGCCATGCCGGGAGCCAGGGTGGTGGGGCTCAGCTGGGCGGAGACGACACTTGGCTTGGCAGGGACCTGACCTTCCGCTCTGGGGAGGGCCTGGGTCAGACAGCAGCCACAGCCTGCGAGAGGAGCGTGTCTGAGATAGCCACATGCTGACCAGCGGGCTGGGTCCTCCCTGCGGAGTGGGCCGCAGACTGGATGGGCATCGCCAAGGCAGGGTGGCGAGATGAGGACACCTAGAGGGCCCATGCTGGCCACATGCTGACCACCCACCTCCGGGTGCAGCCCACAGAAGCAGGGCCAGGTCCCGAAGCTGAGGGGCCCCCATGCTCCACCCGACACACGGGACCTTCCAGTGCAGCGAGTGCGTTTCGGTCTCATGCCCCAGGGCGTCACGCCCTCCATGGGAGCCCCTCAGCCTCCAGCACCAGGATGGTCTCCCCTGCTCAGATCACCTCCCTTGCAGGCGCAAGGACGGCTGAAGCCAAGGGGAGGACAGGAAAGGACATGCAGGCTGGGGGGCTGCACAGAGGCCGGGCCCGGCGGAGTGGCTCGCTGGGCCACGTGGGGCTGGCCACCTGGCTCTGCCCAGGATGTCCCTGGGGCGTCTGCTCAGTGACACTCCACCCTGCCTCCCCGAGTGGAGCCTTGAGAGCCCTTCCCAGGCACAGAAGTCCTGGCCCTGGCCCTGGCCCTGCCGCACGGCAGCTGCGTGTGCTGGGGCTTCTCGGCTTCCCGCTGCCCTTACTTGCTGCTGTGCTGGCCTGTCCTGTGCAGGAATGCGTTCAGGGTCGCCCGGAGGTCCTCACTTATCTTCTCCTGCAGAGAGAAAGTCCCAGTGTCAGTCACCAGGCGGCAAGCCAGGTATAATCTTACGAACGCCCACTGCTGCAGGCAGAGCCTCCTGCCCTGCTGCAGGGAGCACCACGAAGCCTTCACAGCTCTAAATGCAAAAGCCGAAAATAACTTCAGGATTTCAGGAAACGCCACAGACGTGACTTCAGTTTTCTACCAAATCCTGCAAGAGCGAGCGGCTGACCCGGCCTGGCCCCCAGCACGCCCACCCAGCCTCTCACGTGGAGCACTCACAGTCGCTCGCCTCCTGAGGAAGGCATCCGCTTCGTCCACGAAGAGCAGGAGGCTGTGAATGAGAGGGTGGCCCCACAGGGGAGACGTGTGAAAGCCAGGAGCAGGCGTTGGAAGCATCTGGAAGCAGGCTGTGCTCGCTGGGCAGATCCCCAGGGAGACTCCTCCCCACAGGGTGCAGGCTTTGCCCCGCCAGGAACCCTCACACTGATCGCGCAGAAACCGAACCCCACAGTGTCAAGACCCCAGCACTTGCGGCAAGACGAGCCGCTTCCCGACAGGCTCCACCCAAAAGCTCCCAGGCCCAGGAGGTACAGGCTGGAGGCTGCTCACAGCCCACACCAGGAGGAGGAGTCTTCAAAAGTGCAAAGTCAAAGGCTAGAGGCCAAAGAGAAGGGACCAACCACAAGGAACTGCACAACATCGGGGAGCAATGAGGCAGCAAGGCTGGGCCAGCTGCACCCTGCTGTGGGGTCACCGTGATGTCTTATTTGGGGTGAACGTCACGTCTTCAACTCTCAGAAAATTTAGTAAAAAAGAAGTGTGCACATGCACCCTCCCATGAGCACATGCGCACCCTCCTAAGCACACGCACCCTCCCACGAGCACATGCACACCTGCACGCTCAAAGCCTGGGCTGGGCTCCTGAAAAAGGCCCCTCCACCATCTGCACCCACCCACCTGCCTTCTGGCCCTGAATTAAACATCCCATCAACAGCTCTGTGACCACAGGGCTCCACATGCAGGGTGCATTCCTCTGTGACAGACATCACAGCACAAACGCTGGCCCCAAACCCGTGTGGCCATGAGGACAGGGCTACAGGAAGACAACGGGGTCCCTCCCCAGCAGGCAGCTGGTGCGTGCGTGTTGAGAGGCGTCTCACCCTCGCCGGCTGGTGCTGGCCCAGTCGAAGACCTTGTGCATGGCGGTCACACCTTCCCGCCCCATGGGGGCCACGTCCCCGCCTGTCATGATGGCGTAGTCCATGCCCGAGTGCAGAGCAAGTTTCTGGGCAGGAAGGGTGGGGACACCCAAATGTCTCCCCCCTGCAAAGCCGTGCAGCCCCGCACCACACCAGTGCCCTGCCTCCAGGGTCGGGCCCGCCCCACACAGCCAAGTGCCCCCACCTTGGCAAACAGTGTCTTGCCAGTCCCTGGGGGTCCGTACATCAGAATGTTCCTGTACAAGCTCTTATTCTTCTTGGTGTTCCTTGTTGCTATAGCAATGTCCCGCACCCGCGCCTCCAGGGTGGGCTGTGGGGAAGGGGAGACAGGGGCCTGTGGACACGCTCCCCACACGCAGACTGGCGAGGGCCTTGGGGATGCTCGGCTGCAGTCCACGCCCCATGGAAGCTCCAGGCTGGGTTTAGACGGTAAACGTACTTCAGGAGCCAAAAGCTTCCAGGCAACAGCACGAGGACCCCCGTGGACACAACACAGCTCAGCCCTGACGTCCCTCCCCAGTGCCCGGCCCCCCAGCCCACCCTGTGCTTACTTACGCTGAGGACAACGCCCTCCAGTGCATCCTGAGGCCTGCTGAGGAGCCGCCTGCTGACCTGCGGGGGGCACCATTGGGTCATTGCAGAGGCTGCGGCACAGCCATGAGCTGACTGGCAGAGCCATGCATTGATCGCCACGGGAGCAGCTGAGCTCAGCTGTGGAAGCGCAGAGCCGCGGCAGAACCCACAGCCAGGACCCTGATCCTGGGACCCCAGACCCGCCAGCACACGTGGGGCCCGTATCTGGGGTTTGGGTGATTTATGGGTTCTTTGTCGACCTTTATTTTCCCACCCACCCACCCTGAGAGATCAGCAGAGACCCTGCCACAGTCTCGGGGAGAACACCCATGTTAGGGGGGCGCCAACACTAGCAAGCAGCTGGACTCTCCCAGGAGGCAGCAGACACTGTGTCACTTCTGGCAGCTTCTCTGACAGAATGACAGCACACGGGAGCCCTGAAGCGCACCCAGGGTCCCAACAGACCCCCGCAGAGGAGGCTGAGGTAGACAGTGAGGGTCTCCCCAGCACTGGTGCAGACAGACCTCCACAGGGTAGCATCCAGGAGCAAGGCAGAGGGTGGATGCAGAAAGGAACCTGGGGAGCCCCGGGCCCCTCACCTGGACGGGGTGCCTCAGCGCCTCCAGCACTGTGATGCGGGAGGTCTCCCTCACTAGGGACGGCTTGCCCAGCCGGGCCTCTAGGAACCGGCCAGCGACCGCCGTGGCGTTCTTGGCAGAATAGACCCCGAGAGCCAGCAACGTCAGCCCAGCCACCTGGACCAGAGATGGCAGATGACAGACCTGTGGCTCCAGCAAACAACCCCCTCACCACTGTACCTCCTCTTGCACCTCCTGCAGCTGAGGGGCAGCCAGGGCCATGCGGTGGTCCCAACTGACTCCTCAATCCCCAATCCCACAGCTAGCCAGGGCTCAGTTACAGGAGACAGGCAAGACGATCGAAAGGCTTATACAAGGCCCTTTCTCTGCAATGACAGTGAAAAGCCTCTGAAGCTGGAGGGGTGGCCAGGTGGCCGGACACCACCGGGGGCCATGCCCTCCACTGCCTGTGCCCAGTAAATAAGTCACTCCAGTCCTAGAAGACAAGATCAGCCCCAAATCACTAATTACTTCTAAAAATTAACTGGTCACAGCTGGGGTGGCTCACAGCTATAGTTCCAGCTACTGGGAAGGCTGAGGCAGGAGGATGGCTGGAGCCCAGGAATTGGAGGCTGCAGTGAGCTGTGATCTCGCCACTGCACTCCAGCCTGGGAGACAGAGAAAGAGTTCTTTCTCTAAAAGAAAAAAAGCTAATCGCTGAGCAGCTTCCTCATTTCACCCCGTGACAGGTCTTCTCATCAGCACTGTTGGCAGTGACATCTGTGCACATCCAGAGGCGTGCTGGGCACCCCCTGCCGGTGGGCAGTGAGCTGCGGGGCCAGAGCCAGGAGACATGGCGCTGCCACAGCAGGTGGGGCCCTGAGCGCCAACAGGCTCCCTGGACCTGCCCTGAGGCCGGGCTGGCCCCACTCTGAAAGTGCCTGGGGCTTCACTTTCCCGCGCACGGGAACTTCCTGGGAAGATGAGGGGACGCTTCAGCCCCTCCCTGTGTCTTCCCTGGAGCCTTTCAAGCAGGACAGCTTAGGTAAGCACTGAGCTGTTTAAAATGCCATAAAATCTACGGCTCCATCACGTCCAGCTACGCTTTCTTCTCCCGGTCGAGGAGGAACAGAAAGAAGGGAGCCAAGCAAGGGCTTGTTCCATGCCAGGGGTCAATGCTCAGAGCACCAGCAGAGTACCAGGAAGCTGGCATGGCTGTCAGGGAACTGGAGAGGGCCTGGAGGCTCTCACGGAACACCCCACAGCCGCCCACCCACGGGGGATGCACGTTTACCGTGGCCGTCACTCTGTCCCAGTCTGTCACGAAGGCACGAAATCCTTCCCCAAACAGGGCTCCAGCCGTCCTGCAAGAGAAAACAGCTACATAACCAGGTCAAGGGTGAGACCATGATGCAGCGTCCAGCTCTGTGAGGGCGCACCAAAGCCGGCCCCCAGACGGACCTGCCAGGACAGAGGGCAGAGGGCCCCCCCCCCCGCTTCCCCGCCAGGCCCTGAGCTGCCTGGGCACAGCAGGGCCGGCAAACACCCAAGGCCCAGACTCCCACCAGCAAGTGTCCCGGGTGAGGGCTGCTGTGGCCGGGGCCAGGCCCGGGCCCTCGCACTCACCGGATGGACTCCAGGATGGTCTGGCGCTTCTCGGCAGCCTTCAGGCGGATCTGCTCTCGGATGATGTCCGCGTTCTCCCGCTCGGCCTTGGCCCGAGCTCGGGCCTCAGCCTCCACACGCAGCATCTCATTCTTGTGCCGAAGCTCCATCTCCCGCTCCACAGTGGCTGCCCCAGGAAAAGGCAGGGAGGGCGGCTCAGGCACAGCACGCCCGCCTCTCGGTTCACGCTGCGGGTGCGCAAAGCAGACCTCGGTGGGGCAGTGCCCGGCATCCTAGCAAGCAGACGCCGCCCTTGGGGCCTGCCCTCCGCAGATGGAGGAGCCCCGAGACCTACCCTGCAGCCCAGGCAACCCCTCTCAGGCTGTGTTTAAAGAGCCAAAAAAGAATGCAGAAAATTGCAAAGGAAACCTGCTTATGTTGAGACGCAGCTATGGAAGCACCAAGGAAACGTGTGACAGGCAATGTGCCCGGGTATTAACACGTTAAATGCAAAGCCCTAGGGAGGAGCCCGCCACCACCGCAACGTGGTGCCGAATGTCCGCTTCAAGTCCTCAACCAGTGCGCTGAGACGCCAAACACCCCGACTCCTACTGGACATGCGTGCACTGTGGCTGCGTCTGTCACCGAAGCTTTACCGCAGGACAGTGAAGTATGGATTTTTTCCTCCAAGTGAGCCAGCACCAGGACTCCCTGCGCAACCCTGGAGGTGCGTGGCCCAAGAGGACGCCTGTGCGAGAGGCAGCCCCCAACTGCAGAGGCCAAGGACACCCACCTGCTGCAGAAAGCAGAGTTCTCAGGCGTGGGCCTCGCTGTTTCAGTGTCTCGCAGATCAAAGGGCCCGAAGCAGCCCCTGCCCACTTTGCACTGCCTCCTCAGGGCCCCACCCCAGCGGGGCGACCACTTACCTCGCCGC
Source organism: Avahi laniger (assembly GCA_963575035.1). Taxonomy (NCBI): domain Eukaryota; kingdom Metazoa; phylum Chordata; class Mammalia; order Primates; family Indriidae; genus Avahi; species Avahi laniger. The sequence goes on from CAUYSK010099171.1 coordinate 9,883, forward strand.
ATGGCCTCCTGTTTCTGCACAGACTCCTCCTGCTTTCGTAAGCTCTCCTCGTTGAGATGTTGCTGAGAAGAGGCCACAGAGAAAGGGAAGAGCTTTTAAAACCAGAAAAACATTCAACACCAGGCTAAGAGGTTTCAGCTGCTCCTAGCTGGGAAGCTTCCATCCTCCTCGGAGAGCTCCAGCTTTCTTGGGCCCCTGGGAGGCCCGCAGCTGTGTACCCTGATGGGAGCACGGGACATACGCACGCCCAGGGCGGGGCACAAGGAGCTTCTGCAGTGGCCCTGGGTGGTCACTGCGTGGCAGATTCCCAGACACCACTGCTCTGACTCACAGCTGTTTTTACAAAAGGCACATTTTTTACCTGTTACATTTAAAAGCTACGATGCCCGCAACAGGCAAAACCATTTGAAAACCCTGCTGCGAACTCAGACCAAGGCTAGTGCATCCTCGCACGCAGGTGGGAGCACCAACACTGGCAGAGTGTCGACAAGGCTTCTTACTCTGCCCTGGGACCTGCCCTCAGCCAATCACCAACCCCAAATATGGCCTCACCGGTCACGGCCAGGTTCCCTAGGAGAATGGTTCTCACCTGGAGAGAACCCACAGAACACCTGGAGAATCTGCCGATGTTGGGGAGGCCACGTGGGGCTGCATGTGCATGGGTGCCCGTGTATGCCTGCACACGTGTGCCTTTACGTGTCTGTGTCAAATTTCTCTGGACCAGCACCTACCACTAGTAACAACCCACGTGTTCTAGCCCTGTGCACTCTGGCCCACTGACCAGTCCCAGAGGCCGCCTGTGCTCTCAGGGCAGACGGGGCAGACCCCTGCCGGGAGGAGTGCCAGCTCACCTGCTGCCTGAGCTGGTCCTCGTAGCGCTGCCGGGCCAGCTGGTCCTGGTACTGGGCCCTCTGGGGGAGGAGAGTGACCAGACGCAGCTCAGCTGGACCCAGACTCAACCGGGCACTGAGGCCCGAGATGAGCTGCCCACCTCCCAGAAACATGCAGACACAGACACTGCCCGTCCACTCAGCCCTGAGGGGTGCTGGGCTTTGGGGGTTCCACAGGTCAATATAAGAGCTGACACCCTGTAAACTCTCACTCGGGCAAAAAGGGAGACCTCGAGCTGTACCCCAGCTCCCCATCCTGTCGCTCCAGGCCCCAGAGAGCCCAAGTGAACACGCATGCTCACAGCCTGGTGCTGCCGTGTCTCCTCGCTCAGGGTCTTCCTCCGTTCCTCAGCCTGCACACGGATCTGCTCGCTCTTCAGCTGTTCCACCGCGGCCTCATACTCCTGCAGAACACACACGCGGCACCTCTGCACTCCGGGCTCCTGCGCAACACCCACCCCCCGCCCCAGCACATTCTCCCCACACCCAGCCTGGTCTGGGAGGTAGGCCTGGGCAGGGTGGGAGTGTGTCCAGGTTGGCACTCAGGCCCACGGGCAGAGAGGAGCACCAGGAAAAGCCTGGGAACGGCCCCCAGGGAGCCCAGACAGTCAGTCTCCAGGGGTGCCCTCCCTGGGGTTGCTGTAGGCCCTCTCTGACTGCGCTGCATAGCAGCCAAGGCTGGGGGCAGCACCGGTACGTGCTCTGCGCTCAGCACGTGCTCCAGTGGCAAGAGTCCTGCCGAGCACAGTGAAGGCACCCTGCCCTCTGGAAGACCAGACGACCCTTCCAGGGGGCCCTGCTGCACGAAGGCACTCAGGCCGCACAGCCGGCGCCCATCTTGGACCTCCCTTTGCCTCCTTCTGTAGAACCAGGGGCCCAAGCTGCACCCTAGGCCCGCCGCCCTGTGTGCCTGCCCGCTCCCCACCCCCGCAGGCACCAGTGCACCACTCACCTTGAGCTTGGACTGCTGCTCCAGCTGGAGAGTCTGCTCCTGCATCTGTGCAAGATGCAGCGCGTCCTTGGCATGGCCTGTGGGGGTGAGCAGGAGAGGGGGCGTTAGGATACCCAGACACACCTGCAGCCAGCTAGGTAAGCACTGACATGTGCCAAGGGGCTTTCTGGCAAACCCCCAGCCCCACCTCGCCCATCCACACTCATTCCTGGCCAGACTATACCCAAGGCCTCCTACCCACCAAAGGCCGCTGCCCCATCCCCCAGAAAAAGCTCGGCACATTTGCCTGGCCTTATCCCCCAGGACAACACTGGTGAGTGACACAGAAAAGCCACCCACACCCATCAAGGGTAGGACACGGGGTCCACACAGCAGTCACGTCCCAATTCAACAAAAAGCAAGACAATGGCTAGAGTATCCTTCACTTTCCATGCAATGTTTTCCTAAAGCTTCCAATACCTATTGTCACTGATTTGCTATCAAGTAGATCAGATCAAAAATAAGTAAACGAGAAGTAAATCAGACACAAGCTAACACACTCAGGTGTGACTACATGCACATTTTATCTTCCGGGGGTATTTTGCTCACAGGGTGGAACTGACTGGCCAGTATGTGGGTGTTCTCGAAGAATACTAGGCGCTTTCCTAGCTGAAGTTCTAGTGACAGGTTTCCCATTCAGTGTGACTATAAAGACTTCCCAGCACACAAAACACGTAAAGAGGGCACCCTCCCCTCCAATTTTCCCAGTTTGGTTCTTTGTTCACTCTGCGTCTCTGCCCTACAGCCTGCCGGTGTTTTGAAGGCTTCCGAGTAAATTGCAGACTATAGGGACACATCACGACCTAGAGCTCAACACTTGCTCATGGTTTGGTTTTCTCCTTTTTTTTTTTTTTTTTTTTTTTTGAGACAGAGTCTCACTTTGTTGCCCTGGCTAGAGTGAGTGCCGTGGCATCAGCCTAGCTCACAGCAACCTCACACTCCTGGGCTCAAGCGATCCTCCTGCCTCAGCCTCCTGAGTAGCTGGGACTACAGGCATGCGGTTTTCTCCTTTTTTTGAGAGATGGTCTCACTCTGTT
>CAUYSK010099176.1:0-23325 GCA_963575035.1 Avahi laniger
ATTGTCCTTGTGAGGGTTTGTGGGGAAAAGAAATAGTACCTTTTCTCCTTCTTTTGATTCCTTAGTTCCCAAATAGACTGGTGCTAGTCATTTGGTGATTTGTAAGTTTCTGAATTTATTTTGATCCAATAAGAAAATTGAATTCTCAACAATGAGAAATGTTCAAGTTATAATCCATCTAATAAGTGAAAATAATGTATTTTGGGAACAGATTACATTTGAATGTTTAAATAGCTGTTTCATAACCATTACATGCCTATTTGTGATTGGCAAAGACTTGGTGAAGCCAATTCCCCAAGGCACATTTACGCCAGTGCATTCAAATGCTCTGCTGTTCTGGGAAGCTCAGGTGTTCACAGAAGCAGGAACGTGGAATGCCAGGCCTTCACTGTAATTGCACTTTTATGCTTAATTTTCTTCCTGTTAAATCTTCATTTATACTAGTATGTAAAATAGTTACTGAAATGACTAATCTTTTGGTTTCCCTTTTTCCCTCTTATTCGTAATTTAAAAAAATAACAGCTATTCAACACCTGTGAAATGCTAATGTTACTTATTGTATGCCAATATAGTGCATTAAAAAATAAATCTCTCACCTGTGTTAAGGCAGTGAAATATTTCTTGATATTAGCCTGAGGACCAACTGAGCCATCTTTCCAGTTAAGCAAGTGTTATATCAAAGGACCAAGCGGTTAAAATAGGAGAATCTGTGTATTTATTTAGCTTCCCCATGTGAAGGTTGGATTCCGTATTACCCATATTACTGTCTGTCTTCATACTGAGTGAAGCAAACCGAAAGGAAGTTCATCATTTTTTTTTCTCATCCAAACAGAAAAGCTAATGAAAATGAACAATACATCTGAATCTTAATCTTCCCTTAAATAGCTGAAAACCTTGTCTGTTGCTCACATTGGACTACTGCCTAGTTAAAAATCCATAAACTTCTCTATAAGCCAGTGGAAAAGAAAGGAGTAGTCTGGCAATAACTTCCAACATGTTTTTAAATTCTAATTTTCAATTACAAAGAAAAAGTGGATAGAATGAGGCTTTTCAAGGAATTCTTGCACGTTTCTTTAATAATCTGGCAGGCACAGTCCTAGAATTCAGGCTTTCTTTTTCCTTTCATTACTGTTAAATAAATACTTTCATATAAATGGAAACATTTTTCCTCAAAATATTAATTCAAAACATACTCCTTATATTAAGGATTATGTAACCATATTTTTTGTAAATTCCCTATGCGTAACTTTTTCCTGTTGGTATGTGATTCCTTTTCATTTAATTTGATTATCTGCTGGTGTTGGGGCCAATAGATTTGTGAATATCCTGTGGATGTGTCTATGTATAGGTGTATATATATATTTTTTTCCAGCTAATACCTCAAATGTGTGATTGTTTAATATATACCACACTATGTTTGCACAGAGCAGGGCTTCCATTAGCAGTGGATATTCTTATTTCTAACTTTGAAAATAGTCCACTGAATTTCATTGATGTGAATTTTTTCTGTTGATCTTCTTTATGATTTAATGCAGATTCCTATAATAAGGCCCATATTCAAATATAATTGTATCTTTCAATATCTAGCAATCTGGAAATTTACAGGGGTAAGAAGTGTTTCTTGAAATGTCTTAATTTAGTAAGTTACTAAAAATTGGGATGGCTGGTTGCCAAGATGTCTAGTAACTGCATAGCAGATGACACATGGCCTGAATGTAAGTCTCATTCACTTTAGCACAAGATTCTGTACATTCCAATCTCATACTCTACTTTGCTGTTTAAGTACACTGTTAAAATAATAGGATTTTCATGACATTGGAGTATTTCAATCATTAGTTTCAAAATGAATTGCTTTTGAATTGGATGACTATACCAATGAGAGGAAACACATAAATGATGTTTTGTAATTTATTTGTCTTAAGAAATGCTTCTTATCTCCTTTTTTTTTGTCATTTTTGTTTTTGGATTGCTACATACTTTGTTTCCATGTAAAGTTTAGTTTGTATTTTGAAATTTACAAGTAATTTTCAAGGTGTGATGGAATTGTAATGGAAGCCTTGTCTAAGTTAAATGAAGTGAAACTGATAAAGGAGGGCTTACTCTGTAGTGCATTCAAGATTATAAGTTAGATTTAAAAATGAAATGTCTGATTTGTAAAATATTTAATGTTATATCAGACAAATAAAATTTTCTGTGTGCGAACTCCGTTAAAGAAAATGCATTTGATTTTTAATGAATGTTCTGCTGAATGATTTATGATGAATTTTTGTCTTTCAGTCTCTGTAGTTTATCTCAATATATTAATAAAAAGGTCTGTTCTCACTGTAAAAGATTTGTTTTTATCAAGTTTTGTTCTCCTTATATGCCCATTCTTTCATTCATTGAACCGTTCAATAAATGTGTCAATGCCTGCTGCATATCAGGCAGTGAGCTGAGTGCTGGGAATTAATCACTGAAGCAGATAAAAACTCTTATAAAGTTTGCATCTAGCAAAGAAAATAAATGTCGAGTAAATGATTATAATTATGATAAATGCTACAATGAAAATTACAGGATACAATGACGGCATATATCTAGAAGATGGTCCTAAATTAAGCTAAAACCCAAAAGATGAGATTAGTAGGATTGAGGTGAATGCTGTAGAAATATTCCAGGCAGAGTGCGCTAAATTGGTAAAGTGATAAAAACTTCATGGATGTGAAAACAAAATGATTATAGCATAAGGAATCCAGGGTAGATCAGAGAATTAAGATAGGGGCCAGGTCCCCATAAGACCATGTATATATAAACCCTGATGATATTGAATTTTATCCTATGACAATAATCAAAACCGTGATTTTCACGGAAGGAGTTACATGATTAGATTTGGGTTTTTAGAATATCATTTTAGTTGCTGTGTAAGCCAAAGGCAAAAGTGAATGCAGGAAAGATACGTTATTGCCAAAGGAGAGATGATCATGGCTTGGATCAAGGTAGGAATAATAGATAAGTGAATGATTTTCAGAGATATTCAGGAGGTAGAATCAGAACTGTGATTGATTGGATTTGGGTATATGGAGGCAGCAATTGAAAACCAGACTAAAATTTTCCAAAAGTTTGGACGTGAAAGGGAGTAGAGAAAAAAGGGTGGTAGCTGGGAGACGATGTGGTTTCCAAAGCAGGCTTTTATTTTTTCAATCATTATTTCTTAGATGAGAGACCTTACTAATTTTTTAATCCTGGTGGAAAGGGGCACGTAGAAAGTCTCTGTAGTCCAACGTCTGCACGTTAAAAGTAGAGGTTTGAGGTGCACACATGACTCCGGAAAGCCAGTGGCTCCTCGATTCGATCTAGACAGGTCCTTGGGTAAAGAGCTTACAGGGTGGCACTCCTGGGAAAGTCAAAAGAGACTGGGAAGCGGGTCAGAAACCCATGCCCTCAAATTTGTTGATCTATAAAAAAAAGTTTTATGATAACAAGCCCTGAAAACTAATGAAATAGTCTTATGCATCCTTTTCGGCACAAGAACGTCTTCTGGCCCAAAACCTTGCGTGCATTCTCCCCGGAACCGCACACAAGTCGCGACCATCTCGCACAGAATCCCGCTGAGCACCGCGACCCAGAGCGCACGCGCAGGACGCGGCGCGGGGAGGGGCGGGGCACGTCGGCCGTTCGCGCGCGCGCATTTCCGCCGGGCCTCCCCGGAAATCCCGTGTCACGGGGCGTTGGAGTCGTGCTGAGTGCTTCCTGGAGCACCGACGAGGTCACGAATCATGTGACAGCGGCTTGCTGAGGAGACTGTCTTTGAGGCTGTCCCTGAAGTGACAGCAGACAGAACCCGGCAGGCCAGAAGCCCAGGTAACTGGAGCTGCCTTGCCCAGCGTTCGGGCCGGGCCCGGGCGTGGCGGGGGCGGTGAGACGGAAGAGCAGAGGGCGCCCCTTCTCCTTGGGCCCAGCGCTGTGGGTGGAGGGGCCGGTGAGGGCTGGGCTGAGGCTGGGCGTCCCAGCGGCTACCTATCGGGGTGTTGGGGAGCTCCGACTCCCTTCCTCCCTGGTCTAAGGCCCAGAACCGCGGCGTTTTGCTAAGTTCTGACAAGGGCCGAGCTCGCTTATTGAGCTGGTGGCGGGGAGGGCGAAGAAGCCTGGAGGGAAGCGTCACCGGCAGTTTCTCTTCCAGGCGTGGAGATTGGTCCTGCGGGAGAAAGGGGTTCGTCATGGCGGATGTGAGTCGACACCCCCACATGAGAAGGGGAGGGTGAGGAATTTGGAGGAGGCTGCTGAGGGAGGAGAGGTAGAACTTCCCAAGTAGAAATTTGTTTCGGTTTGGTTCCTCCCCTGCCCCCAGTTAATTATTTTCCCTGGGATTGGGAATAGGAAACTAATATGAATGAATTTGCAGGATCCCGAGTTTCTGCGTGGAATGGGGCTGGAGGACACTAAGGTGCCTGAGGTTGAGAAAATTGTGTTCTCCCTACTCCCCAATCCTGCTGGGGCATAAGACAAGCTCTGTATGTTTATCGTTTGAAATTCTAAATGATAGTTTGCTGCCTTTCCCGTCAATATGTGCTAAGTAGAACATGCGTTCTAAATTCTTTTTTTCCCAGTAAGTGGTCACGATGTGTCATTAAGTTCATTGTAGCAATTTGAGGTAATTTCTAACGTATGCCTCTTTAGCGACATGATAAATTCAGTGTGTGTGTGTTTAATATGAGAGCAAAAGTAAGCTGGTGTTGTGATAACATGAAACAAAATGATCATTCAGGTTTGGAGAATAGTAGGGATGGGAGGATCAAAACAAAAGATTCCTGATTCATCCGTGTAAGGTCATAATTGATACTTGGATTGTCAGTGAAGCTCCCCAAATGAGAGAGTGTAATGAGACAAAATAGTCTTCTATTTCTTCAGTCCTGTGTTCCATGCCAAACATTTGACACACATTGTCATTTATCTTTAATCGTATGAAGAAACAGAGGTAATCACCTTATTCAGGATCATTAAAATGATGGTGGAAAATCTGTCTTTGGACATGGAAAGATGTTCTTAGTATCTTCTTAAGTGTGCACAATAACAATAATATGTAAAATACTGGTATGAAAAGTATGATCTAATTTTATACCTAATATGTATTTGTGTTTCCCATTTTTAGATATGCTAATACATGCATTTTCTCAATAAACTTTAACAATAATCTTAAGACACAGGTTCTGTGATTATCCCTATTCAACAAATAATGAAACAGAGGCTTAGATAAAAAAAGGTTATTTAACTTGCTCCAAGTTACGTGACTGGTAAATATCAAAATTAGACAGAGAAAGATAAAACACAAGCAAGAACACTTATGAATGATAACCTAAGGTCCCTGAAATGTGGATAGGACAGGATGTAGAAAACCAATGGAAGGTGTATTATTATATGATTTTTATATATTCCCTTCAGGACCTAAAGCGATTCCTGTATAAAAAGTTACCAAGGTAAGATATTATTAATTCGTTATTGCATATAGTCAGTATATCATATGTTAAGTTATGAAGTATTTTGTTTCTGTTTTTAGACTAATATTATTTGTATATTAGGCCATTATTTAGCACTTTGAAATGCCTAACATAACCCTGGACAGCACAACAGATGTCCTTTGAGTTTACAGATAAATAACGTGGGTCCTGGAGAAGTTATGTGACTTGTCCAAGGTCAAACAGCTAATGGATGCTGGAGGGCTGGAACTCAGATTTGACGCCACTTTTGAGTGTTTTTAAATCTATTATTATAGTAGTTTACTGGATTATACTTTAAAGTTGTTATAGTAATTTTAGGGCAAAAAATTAAGAACTTGCCTTTACTTTTCAATAGCAGTATTAAAACCAGGTTGCCCAGTCTATATAATTTGAGAATACTGGACTTAATAGTTGATACTTGAAAAATCACAAGGCTTTCTTTTGCTGCACACAGCCCGTTTGATGTACCATTTTATAAATTAGGCTCTTGTGTGTGTTAAGGTTAGCAAACTTCCTTTTATATATTTTACTGATTCAAAGGACTTTTTCCACTTTAATTGAATTAAAATTCTCATTAAGTTTAATGTAAAATGAAGCCTTCTTTGACAAGTGCTGCTTTCCTCTGCATCCACAACTATTTACAGATAACTCAGAATTCCTCAGAGTTAAGAGCATGAGAGAGAGAAAGAGAAAAATATGACCCATGACATCCATTTTTCACATTCCAGAATAAGGTGATTCAGAATTAACTGAATAACCTTTGAGGAATGTAGCAGAATATGTGGTGAGATCCTTTTTTCTTATCCCCCAAATCTATTTGAAGTTTAGAAAAGATTTAGATGTCAGTTTATTTCTGTAGGTAGAAAAGAAAACTCTTCTTTAGATTTTTGCTTGAATTGCTTGGTGTGGTTTGCCTATTAGCTTGTGCCTTTACTCTGATTACAGACCGCTGGAAATTAATGATACCATTTTCTGGTTATTTCATGTTAATGTAATACTTAAATTCATTTTTATTCTCTTCCTCCTCCTATTGACAAACTATAAAGACAAGATGCTGATTCTGTTCTCAGCCTATAGCAACACAGGCAATCCTAGCTGGTAATGCAGAGCCATAGAAATGACTATATAAGCTGAGACCGTGCAAAGGAATTTTAATAATCAATGGGAAAAATGACAATTGTTTTTTCAACTTTTTCAAAAAATTAAAACTTTTCTTATTGTTGGTTACAAATATTTAGGGGAGTGAAAACAAATACTTTAAAACTAACATTTATTTAATACATAATTTCAAACATTGAGAATTAAAGTGTTTTATTTCTTTGTAAAAAAAAAAACTTATCAAGAGTAGTGTAAACAGTGTTTGTCTGCTTCCTTTCAATATCCCTTGAGGTAAGGAGCGGGCACCTTTTCTATACCTTGGCTAACTGGCCTCCTTCATTCTTGTTCTAAGTTTGGATCAGCTGTCAACGTTTTGTCCTTTGTATTTTCAATGTTGTGAGATATTTCTGAGATTTCCTTTAATATGATTTTTTTTTTTTTTTGCCAGCATCACTTCCTTTGGGACATTTTTGTCCCAACCACTTTACTCATTTATGTCAGTAAATTTGCCTTCACTGAGTTCCTCTGGCTACATATCTAGAGTCTCTCTAACAGCAATAGTGTCAGCATTCACCTAGTAATCTATTTCTCCTGTAACTGTTCACCTTCTATTTGAATTTCAATTCCAGCATTATTATTTTTAATTTCTTCCCTGTATCCCATCTTTGCTGGCTACTTCCCTCTTTCACTTGTCTTTACTTTTTTTTTAATGTTACATGACTTATCACTGGGAGGTAAGGAAGTACAAAAGAAACTACATGCTTTGCTCTCCTTCTGTGAACTGAATGGCAGAGGTCCAGTGACCAGCCACCACCATACTTTTAAAGAAGTGATGTGACCAGTGGCTAATTACAATGTGCAATTTTTTTTGTTTTTTTTTTTTGGACAAAGTTTCCTTCTGTCACCCAGGGTGGAGTGTAGTGGCACAGTTATAGCTCACTGCACCCTCAAACTCCTGGGCTCAAGCGATCCTCCCGCCTCAGCCTCCCGGGTAGCTGGGACTACATGCACATGTCACCATGCCCAGCTAATTTTTTAACTTTTGTAGAAATGGGGTCTTGCTATGTTGCCAGGCTGATCTCAAACTCCTGGCCTCAGGTAATCCTCCTGCCTCTGCCTCCCAAATTGCTGAGATTATAGACATGAGCCACTGCGCCCTGCCAGCATCTATTAATTATGTAGTAGTTATTTACATAGTGATTTGTGGCCTGAAGAGTTGGCAAAATTTGTACTTTATGCAATTATTCAGTTAATATGCCATGCTACCTGAAATTTGACCCATGGCGTTGGGGAGAAATGGTGTTATTTAACTAAACCATGACAACTAAAATGCGTATGTTGGAACTGTGGAAAATGAGGGCTTTCTATATAGATTCATCTGTAGTTGTTGGAAGCTTAGCATATTGAAAGGATGCTCAAATTGGAGTTGGGGGAGTCATCCCACCACATTGGTGACTAAATATAGGAACAGAAACATAGTTGATCGCTTATAAGTCTTAGCAGCTTATAATCCTGTTTTGTGTGTTAATATCTCCTGTTGAAGAAGCAGTAAAATTGTATTCATTGTTCTTAAGTTGTAAAGCCACCAGTAAGATACTCATTATTCACCTGGAGATCTAATAAATAAAGCAATAATTACCTGTAATTACATGATCTGTGATTGTAAGTAACACAATTGGTTCAGACAATGAGGGTCTCACTTTAACAAGTAGGTGTACTTCGGAAATCATAGTGTATGACACTCGGTATGGTGAAGCTGTCTATATGAAAGAATTTGAGAATAATCCAAAATGCATTCATTTACTACCGAATAGCTCTAATGTTGATCAAAAACGGTTGAAAGGTAAATGCTTGTTTCTTCTCTGAATTCTGACATTTTTTATCTTTTAACCAGAGAGAAAATAATCAGGTGGTTGTGCTGATCCAAGAAATAAATTCAGTTTAAGGATATTTTTAAAAACAATATTAAAATCTTTCCATAATGGCAGGAAAGGGATTAGTACCATCTGTTTTTTTCAGAGTGACTAAGGCCAGTTTGTCTGATATTCATGATCGTTTCCTGAAAGTAGGCTTACTACATCCCAAGAGTGAAAAGAAGGAAAAAATAATATCAGGAACACTTAGAAAGAGTAGTAGAATGTACACTTTAACTGGTTGGTGTATTATGAATTTGGACGCAGGCACCCTGGCTTCAGAGCCAGGGATCTATCCGTTTAACTGTTACATTTCTATGCTTCTCAACAACTAAGTCAGCCAGCTACAGATACTAACGAAATGTGTGTTTTTGTGCATTTTTGAATTCTCTGTTAAATGTCATCATTCTTGGATTTGCATTTTAAAATCCAGTTGTGACCTAAAGCATTCTCAGGCTTTAATAATCACACTTTTTATGTTTTAAAATAACAAAATATTTCATAATTAATGTGAATAAAACTGAGTATGATATTTTTGATTACTAATGTAACATTGGAGTTTTAGAATAAAAATGGTTGCTTTAGTGAGCTTAAAGTTTAGATTTTTGCAGAATATTTCATAAAATTTAATTTATTACTACTAAAAGTATGGTATCTCTTTTAATGAATCACAATTATTTTTAATTATTAGTAAAATTTATTCATATTACTCTTTGTCCACTGTGTATAGAATTGGAAACAACTTTTATATTTGTGACCTGATTTTTAAAAGTGGGTACTATAAGAGTGTAAGTAATTTTTCTACTTTCTTGGACTCATATCTCTGAAATTCATTAAAAAGAAAGTCTTTGTATTTCTGTTTCCTCTTTTGGTGCATTAATTGGCATTTAAATTAATTTCCATGAAAATTAGAAAAAAAGAAGCTATGTGTGGTGGCACAAATTTTTCTAAACATTTTCGCAGTGATATTTTTACCTGTTTTTTAATTTGTTTATTTTGGAGGTAAGTAATAGATTCATAAAGTCAGATTCGAGAGTTAACTGAGGGACTAAAGTGAGAAGCTTCCCATTCCTGCCCTCCAGCCACACAGTTCCCCTCTCAGAGGCACCCTTGTTATCTTCAGCGATATCTTATGTACCTACCGGCAAACATTTATACGTGTATTTACACACACACACAACACACTTACACATTTTGTTACATAAGTTGTTGCTTCTTGTACACACTATTGCAAACTGTATTTTTTCACTTAAAAATGTAACTCACAATTCTGAGGACCAGGCATGGTGGCTCACGCCTCTAATCCTAGCAGTTTGGGAGGCCCAGATGGGAGGATTGCTTGAGGCCGGTAGTAGGAGACCAGTCTAAGCAAGAGTGAGACCCTGTCTCTACAAAAAATAGAAAAATTAGCTGGGCATGGTGGCACATGCCTTCAGTCCCAGCTGCTCAGGAGGCTGAGGCAGGAGGATCACTTGAGCCCAGGAGTTTGAGGTTGCTGTGAGCTATGATGACGCCACTGCACTCTAACCTGGGCAGCAGAGTGAGACACTGTCTCAAAAAAAAAAAAAAAAGTGTAACTTTGAGAGCAGCCCTTGCTTAGTACATAAAGAATTTCCTTTTTCTTTTTATGGCTGCAGAATATTCCATTGTATGTGTATATAATAACTTATTTAACTTGTCCTTCTTGATGGACAGGTTTCTCATCTTTTTCTATTTCAAGTGATACTGCTATTGATAAGTGTACAAAGTGATTAGCATGTGTGCAGACATCTGTGGGTTTTTTTTATATAATCTGATTTTTAACTTAGAATAATATATGTGTTCTATGTATTAATCTTATAGAATGTTTTAATCCATATGTAATTTCAGGATTGACTGGTAACAGGAAATAATACCAATAATAGTATAAAAATTATTTATGCACAGTCTCATTATTCTTATTTTTAAATGATTTTGTTTGTAACATTTTCTGTCAAATTTTAATAACACTTCTCTGACTTAAAAGTTTTTGACAATGGGATTTTTAAAAATTTACTTTCAGTATTCTAACATTAAGTTAATATGAATATTTCTCATTCCTAAATTCAGACGTGAAGGTTAACACAATAAGGAAGGAATAATTCTGAGTTACTGTAGGAACAGTGAACAACCTATCTGTGAGTTGCAGTTTACAGATAGTTACGGGACTACAGGTTTTGTGTTATAAAGGGTTTTGCATAAATGTTGAAGTTTGGCAGTGTTTCCCCATTATAATTTTTAACACTTTACTTTTGTGCTCTAGAGTATGTGTTTCTTAACTGCTAATTTCTCAGGGAATCTCACTGATAATTTAGTACTTAAACTGTAGTGATAAATTATGTCATTGTCAGTGTGCACAGTTGACCCTATTGGTATTAGTTAATTTTAATTAATATTTTTGAATGTTAACTTTGTACCAGCCTGTACTTTACATGTATTATTTTATTAAATTTGACAATATCCAAATAAGATAAGTACAGTTATTCCCATTTTCAGATTGTTCAACTGAGGTTTAGAAAGATTTCCTAATTGGCCCAACGTAGCATAAATAATAGCAGAGCCAGGACTGGAATCCAGATCTTTCTAACTTTAGAACTGTAACGTTGACCATTCTGCTTATTTCTTCTTAGGTAACTGTGGCTGAAAGGATTACTGCGTGACCTTCATTCTTTTTGTCTTGTTTCTTCAGGCTAGAACAGTCTTTCTACTCCTCTTCACTTAGTGCTGTAACATCTCAGCTGAGATGTCACTGCCTCCAGAAAAGCCTTCCTTGACCACTTGTCTGCATCAACCCGCCCTTTTCTAGGCACTCATATCCTCATGGACCTCTTACTAGCACTTGCTACTGGCTGTAGTTTGACATTTGTTAGTCTGAGATGATTTGATTGATAGCCACTCACTTTTTAGATTGTAAACTTTGTGAAGGCAGCAATTATGTCTGTTTTTGCTTATCATGGTATCATAAAGTATTAAATGCTTATCATGGTATCATAAAGTATTAAGTGCTTATCATGATATCATAAAGTATTAAGTGCTTATCATAAAGTATTAAGTGCCACAAATACTTCATATTGGAATGAAAGAGAGAAAGGAAAAAGGACCTCTTTTTTTCTCACTGTAACTACTGCTGATAACCTTTCATACATTTGTAAATAATGGAATGATAATACATTAGCAATTTTAATAGAGAATCACCTATGTTTTAAATCTTCATTAATAAATTGCATAAATTTGTAAAGATTATAGACATGTCAGTGATACACATTCAATTTCCCGAAGAGTTTTGGTGAACACATATGGGAGCATGTGATAATCAATAATTGAGGTTCTATGGGTTTTTAGAAAATACATGAAAATTACCATTATGTCTTTGAAGTGCGTATTTTGAGAAAATGAAATGTTTTATATTTTAACTTTTTTCTCTTCCTAGTGTTGAAGGACTCCATGCCATTGTTGTGTCAGATAGAGATGGAGTACCTGTTATTAAAGGTATAACTGAGCACTTAAGATGCAAATGTCGTGTATGCCTTTGACTAAAAATGTGTGTATTTACATCTGTTTACAAACATATAAAACTCATTTCAGTAAATTCAGGAGATACTAGTTTTGGGGAAAATGCTTGCTTTTTATGTTGAAGGCTAAATTGGCTGTCAAATGTATCATGTTAACATCTAGAGTTCCAGCATGGATTTATCATAGGCCCAGTTTCCCAGTAATGACATTTATGGTGTAATAGAAACCATTAGTACATTTAAGCGATGAGAATGAGTGTGTGTGCAGCTAGATATAGTATGTACACAGACATCCCTACGTATTTTTTTTACCAACATTGCTAGTAGTTTTAGGATAATACCCATCTATTTGTGTCATCATGTATTGATTATTTTGTTTAATCTTACCTGATTTCCTACTTTCTTGCTGGAAATAGATTTTTTTTAAACTTTTCACAATTACTTTAGTTAACAAGAATCTAACAATTTTTCACCTGATTTTTAGCTTTTTTTTTTTTTTTTTTTTAAGTATATATGATGTCACAGAGAGCTGGTATGGATTCAGACCATTTTTACTATTTCTACTTTATGGTATGATCAGAATGGGTGTTCCTACTTATAGTGGAACATTGTAATGGCCTTACCAAATAGTAAAGATTAATTTTCTGTACATTTTGTTTACAATTTATTTTCTACCTGGAGTTGTTTACATGTGTCAGATAATTTTAGACTTCAAAAATGAAAGGAGGCTAAGAGGTCACTTAATTTAGTTCTTTGATTTTATAAGTGAAGGTGGCCATGTGCAAAAAGGATGTTGCTAACTCAAAGTGGCACGTGAGTCAGTGACAGCACAGCAGTAGAACCCGTCATCTCCTATGGAACGGCAGAGCGTGCTTGTGACCCACCATAGGAGTCGGACAGCCATGGGCCTGACTCCATATAGGCCTTGTAATGAGCGAGGGAAACATGAAACGGAGCCAGCTGCAGGGTTATTAATATCTATGCGAGATCTGCTGTCAGCTTCATAAGAACAAAAGTTCTTCATAAGAACAAAAGTTTTTCATTAGTTTATTCTAATAAACTGGATCTCAGATAACCAGAATATTCAATTTATTACATGTACTGCTTAATCTATATTTTAAAGTATACATCAAGGAAATAAAAATATTCAGTATGCTTTTCAAAATAAAAAATACGAGAATCAGCATTTATTTCCCTAGTTACGATCACAGAACTTCTCACTGAGCAAATTTTTCACACCTAAATTGATGAGACCCAGTTAGTGATTTTCAGAATTCTGAAACATAACCTTTGTGCTCAATTTTTTAATGGATTTATGTTTTTTTTACAAAGTGCTATAAATCTTCTCCCCACATAAGTTTTATTTAAATCACTTATTTTTCTAGTGGCCAATGATAATGCTCCAGAACATGCCTTGAGACCTGGTTTCTTATCTACTTTTGCCCTTGCAACAGACCAAGGAAGCAAACTTGGACTTTCAAAAAATAAAAGTATCATCTGTTACTATAACACCTACCAGGTAAGTTCATAATTATCAA
Source organism: Avahi laniger (assembly GCA_963575035.1). Taxonomy (NCBI): domain Eukaryota; kingdom Metazoa; phylum Chordata; class Mammalia; order Primates; family Indriidae; genus Avahi; species Avahi laniger. Next base: position 13,551 of record CAUYSK010099176.1, read on the forward strand.
ATGGTGTGCTGATTTCAGCTCTCATTTTTGTGTCTTTTATATAAAATAGCTTGTGTTATAATTCTAAATTTTAATTTTGAAGGGGGATGAGATTTTAAAATTTTAGCCTTCAGATTGGTTATGTTAAACTATTGTGATTTCCGCCCCCCACATTTTACACCAGGAAATAATTACTTTGGAAAAATAGTTAAAGATTTAATAATAAAGTACACGTTATCCTATAAAGGGTAAGTCAGGTCACTGTTACCTCCAGTAGGTGGTGCCCTTAGCTAAACTGTGATTTCTCAAATGACATACTTTTTTTGTTGTGTGACAAATAAAAAATTTTCCTTGACAGTCAAATGATAAGTTATTTAAATTTGTTATTGCTGCTTATTCCATCATTTGATTTGAAATGGTTATGTATAAGAAGGGAGATTATTATTTGTGGGGAAGAAATTTGTAGTTACATATTTCTTGATCTCTACCTGCATTTTCTTCTTAAGAATAAATTAATCCCTTCTGCTTTAGAGTAATGTTTCCTACATGATTCATTGATGTACCAGTGATAATACACAAGTGATATTTTTTATTTTAAAAATTATATATTTTAGTGTATATGAGGTAAAAGATAACCAACTCGTCTGACCTTTAATTTTATCAGTAAAGGATTAAGTTGAAGCCACGTTTTTTAAGGTAGTTGACTTACAGTTAATTTGAATTTAAATTAATTTAAATTGCAGTGATATAGGAGTCAGAAAATATGAAGATAAAACTACTCGAACAACTAAGAAATACTGCCTTTAGTCATTTAATTATCAACTATTTATTGAGCCCCTACTAGGTAATTGACATTCTGCTGAGCTTTAGAGACAGAAAGATGAAGACATGGATTCACCTTAAACACTGTTCAGGCTAAGTGGAATTAATGTCTCTAATGGTTATCAGTAACTGTTTTATGGAAATATTTACTTTCCGCTCTTATATATTTTATGATGTAATACTATGTTGTTAGACTAGTAGCATTGACTAATTTAAAAAGTTCTGAAAGATTAAGACATTTTAGTTGAGTTATACTACCTTTTCATAATGTAACATTATTTAGGTCTTATTTTCTTTTTAGGTGGTTCAATTTAATCGTTTACCTTTGGTGGTGAGTTTCATAGCCAGCAGCAATGCCAATACAGGTATGTTTTAATTACCTCACAGCTTCCAATTCTTATATTTTTTTAATTTAATTACCATGTCTTAATTCAGTTTAACTTGATTTAGTTACTGTATCTATGTACTCTAATATAATAGGAATAGTAGATTTAGAGTTAGAATACTTAAATTTGTGGCCCTATTTCACCATCTTTTTTGCCTGATCTTGGGAAATACGATTTTTTTCTGGATTCTAGTTTTCATATCTGTATAATGGAGCTAATATCTGCTTTCTCCATCTTATGGGGTTATTTTCTAGTTCAGATGAGATAGTATATGGGTAAGTGATTTTTTTGAGATAGAAAGAAAAATTAAATGTTATCTTAAGTGGTACATCTTGCTCACATTAAAGCAGTTTAAGAAAAAAAAAAGAGGGAAAAGAAAATAACCAAACAAAACACATAAAATGATCAAGGATGAGTTGAATTCCATATAGACCAATGTATTAAATTAGAATTTATAAAATTTTGCATAATGGGCAAGATGAATGTGAGCATTTAAAGAGCGTGAATAGGGTGAATATACATTCTTGAGGGCTGAGGAATTTCAGAATAAATGCTAGGATAGTGAATGGTAACATTCCATTGTATCCAATACCTTTCACTGGATATTTATGTGTAAAATAGTGACGGTATTCAGTTGGATTGTAGTTTTTTTACTCCCTTTTGGATAAAGTAGGATTATTTTTTTTTTTTTTGAAACATCTGCCTCCAGATTTAATTGCTGTTGAGAATTGTTATACATTACTTTTCTTGTTTTCCCCCTCCAAGCTGGGCAAGTTCTTCTCGTTTCGTCACTGAAGCCTGTTTTTAGATATCTCATCTTTAGAATGAGAAGAATAGATTTGATCTGTTAGGTCTCTTTCACTTCTAAACATTTTAGGAAGCTCTAAAATAATATGTGTGAAAATACTTTGTAAATTATATAGGATAGTAGTGATGTCAATACTTTAAGTATACTAAACCTCAATTTTGATAAATCACCAATCATCACATAGTAAGTCATCAGTTATATATTGCGATAATGTACAGAATTGAAGTGAAGTACTTAGAACCTTTCCTTGAGAGTCACAATGCTTTTAATAGTCTATAAGAAGAAAATTTTTATTTGTTTGATCATAAAATAGGCATTAAGGTATATAACCTTTCACTCTGGTAAACTAAGGAGAGAAGCTAGATATGCTAATTTCTAGATGAGTTTATCTCCCAGATTCACCATTGAACTTCTTTTTAAACATGTAAGTGTGTTTTATACTCTACCATTTATCTTTTAAATATTTTTTCATTCAAAATACTCATTTATGAATTTATAACATAAATTTGTTGAATTTATAAAATTTGGATTACTTAGTATTGAAGCAACCTGTTTACCTATCTTTTGATATAATCTGCTAAAATTTGCTCAGGAAAAAAAGCATGCCTTATTTAGTAAAAAGTATAATATATATAATTTCTGAATCAATGCATATTTTGAAACAATATAAATTAAGATTTTGCTTTGAAAGCTTTAACAAATTACAGTGTATATAATTTATTCTGTATACTAATACATGTATTTTTCATCCATTGACTTAAATAACAGATAGTGAAAATAAACTTTATAATGATTACAGAATTTTTGGTTACTTTATTCAGGATTACAATACAGACTGAGCAGCCCTAATCTGAAGGTCTGAAATCTGAAACGTTCCAAAATCTGAAACTTTTTGAGCACCAACATGACATTCAAAGGAAATGTTCATTGGGCCATTTTGGATTTTGGATTTTCAGAATAGGGATACTCAATCAATATGTATTTTTCAGATATTCAAAAGCCTGAAACACTTCTGGTCCCAAGGATTTGGGGTAAAGAGATATTCAGCCTGTATTTTTTTTTTTTTTTTTTTTTAGTTGCAGGAAGTAAACTATGATTTACTTTTTGGTAATTATAAATTTTGTACAAGAGAGAACTTAAGTTGAAGACTTTCAGAAACATTTTTCTAACAGTCTAATTTTCTTAATCTCTTTGTTTTAGGACTAATTGTCAGCCTAGAAAAGGAACTTGCTCCATTATTTAAAGAACTGACACGAGTTGTGGAAGTTTCTTAATCTGACAGTGGTTTCGATGTGTACCTTATCTTCATTATAGCAACACAGTATCAATCCAGCAGTCTTTAGAACACAGGAATACTTGTATCCACGTGCTCAAGAAAGGTCCCTTTTTCCACCTTCCACTAAAGAAAGAGCCTATAGATGTAATTTATAGACAGATTGATTGTTATATTTTCTCGTGTTGGGTCTTTTCTTATTTAGTGAGATCTGGGAATACCACAAAAATGGTTCGGTCTATCACAGCTCCCATGGAGTTAGCCCAGTCACCAGACATGGATGAGATTCTAGTCAGTGGATCAGAATCAAAATGGTGCATTGATCCACTTGAGCCATCGAGTGTTCCCTGTTGTACAGTATGCCCAGGTCTGTACAAACTCTTTTTATTGTGAATAATGATAAGGACATATTTTTCTTCCGATTATGTTTTATTTCTTTGCATTGAGTGTGAGGAAGATAAAATGGCTTAGTAAAAGTAATAAAATCAGTACAATCACTAACTTTTCTTTGTACATATTATTTTACAGTATAGGGGAATATTACTAATTGATTCTTTTCAGAGGGTGCTGCTCTTTAATGAAAATGAAAATTATGGCTAATGATTTTTCCCCCAACTCTGCTTTCTATAACCAATCAGTGTTTTAATGTTTTTGTGTTCTTTATGAAATTTAAATATGGTTTGTTATTCTGTTTCCAGTATCAGTATTTATGTAAACATGATAGCATAGCCAATTTTTTCATACATGAGTATAAATAAAATAATATTTTTAAAAATATAATTTTGAGCACTACATAGGTCTTTTTTTTTTTCCCAGATTTTCCCAAAAGCTTAAAGAACATAGTTAACTTAATTCATTGTTTCAACTCCATGAATAAGGAGTGAGTGTTTCTTGTAGCTGCTGATTTAGAGATTGTTTTACCTAATATAAACTGGCAATTAGAAAAGAAAGCTTGTCCATAAACCTAATTTAATCTCCATGAAAGAGTTATAATAGTTCCACAGTGTGCCCTTTATGTTCAGGAATGCAATTCATCATTTAAGGTTGTTTCCTTGTAGGTTGTTTAACAATCAGTTTGTCACTGGTGTAGTTCGGTATATACGCGTTGAGTACCCATGTGCCAGTCACCAGAGCTGCGACGTCGCACAGTTTTAGGAAGCACCATTCACGTATCTCTGTGCTTTGGGGATTGTCTGTCCCTAGAGTTGTACCGTGAGGCATTCGGCCAAGTATTGTGCTGCTTTCCCTTCCCTCCCCCTCCCTCCTTACCATATAAATAAGATATTAAATTGTTGTACCTTCCTTTAAAGAACTTACAATTCAGTGAAGGAAGCAGGGATAGAAAGTGCTGTGATAAAGTTATACACAGGGTGCTGTAGAATCACCAAATCAGGCCACCTAAAATGGGCAAGACATTCCTTATAGATAGAGATGTAATGTTGTACCTGCGGGGAGCTGTAAGTACAGTCATGTACTACATAACATCTCGGCCACTGGTGGACCACATACACGAGAGTGGCAGAGCAATAGGCTACGTCCTGTAGCCTAGGCGTGTAGTGGACTGTACCATCTAGGTTTGTGTAAGCACACTGTGATGTTCACATGATGATCAGATCACCTAAGGAAGCATTTTCCCACATGTATTCTTGTCATTAAGTGATGCATGATGGTTATAATCCAATGAAACATTAGACACACCCATTGAAATCTAGAATTCCCATTATCTGGATTGTTATTTAATAGCGTCCAGGAAATTTTTGCTAATGCAATGATGGATGAAACAATAAAATCTTTTAGAAACGAGGTGGCCAAATTTTTATTTTCAGGTAGTAATGATTGTATATCTTAAAAATCTCAGGAAAAGAAACTGTAATAAATGGAGCCACTTAACCTTTATATGGTGAATACTGCCACTGTTGAAATTTCTAAGGAGGTACAATAAATTATTTTACGGTTCAGCTGGAAAAACAAGCAGGTGAAAATTGGTGAGTTTTGAAAAGATGATATAAAACTAGATTAACTATCTTCAAAAGGTAGTATAAAACTAAGTGCACAACTAGACAGATCAATGGAATATAGACTTACCCAGAAACAGACCGTAATACATACACATGAGGACTTAAAATAGTATAAGATCGCATCATAACTCAGTGGGGAAAGGATCATCCAAGAAGTAGGACATCACTGTGTATGGCAGTGTAAATTATGATACCCTCTACGTACAGCAATTTGGCAGTCTCTGTCAAACTTTCACATGCACATAACCTTTGGCCCTGCAATTCTGCTTCTAGAAATTTATCCTACCAGTGCGTGTAGATGTGCAAAATTGCATGTTCTTTGCAACTTGGTAATATCAAAGGATTGGATGCAACCTAAAAAATCTACCATAGGTAGAATGACCATGTGTTCTGGTTTTTCGAACAGTACCAGTTTATACCTTCAGTTCCTGGTGTAATTACTAATAGTGCTCCTTTCACTCTCAGATGTCCCACTATAGATAAGAAATGATGTGGTCACCTCAATCTTAGAGAATTGGTGAAATAAATGACTACATTTGTCCAATGGAAAAAATGAAGACGTGCTTTAAGTACTGAGATGAGATGATCTCCAAAACATAACGTTCATTGAAAAAAGCATGGTGTGAAATTGGCATGCTACAATTTATGTATAAGAAGAAAAAATGTATACACGTATTTGGCAGACTCAGGAAATAGATGGAAGAACCTGATGACATTGGTAATCTCCAAGGAATGGAACCTTGGTACTTGAGAGATAAGGATCCCAGGAGCGAGCCTTTTCACTGTAAACCTCATTGTACTTTTTGAATTTTTACCCATTAAAAAAAATTAGAAATAAAATATTTCAGCAAACAAAATTTAAAATGGTGGTATATTTGGGGGAGAAGGTTGTATCCATCAGGATACTCCAAAGAAACAGAACTAGTAGGCTGTACACGTATTATTTCAAGGAATCGGTTTATGGAATCGTGGCAACTGGCAAGTCCAAAATGGGTGGCGTAGACCAGGAGGCTGGAAGGTCCCAGGAGCTGAGTCCAAGGTTGAGGAGAAGAATTTCTTCTTGGAAACCTCAATTTTGTTCATAAGGCCTTTCAACTGATTGGATGAGTCTTACCCACATTGTGGAGGATTATTTCTTTTACTTAAATTCAAGGGATTATGGATGTTTAGCACATCTACAAAATACCTTCATAGCGACACGTGGATTCGCGTTTGAGTAACGGTACCGTGTCCAGCCAAGTGGGACACACAAAACTAACTTGCACTGTCCAGCCTCGTCAGCCTGGCACCCGTTTGCATCTCCTAAAGCGGCGTTTTAATCTCCAGTAGAAACAGTAACTAGGTTGTACTTCCAATGTCATACAGCTACCCTGTGCACAACCAAGAATATTCCCCAGAAGAGGATTCCTCAAAAGAGGATGTAGAGTCCTTGGATGTTGTCCACTTTCTCCTTGCTATCCTGTACCTTAAATATTGTGATGTAAGGTTGTCTGTTATTGACACGTCTTAGGTCAGATAATAAGAGGATGAGGAAGGGAAAACAAAGGTACTTGTTCAACATGTGTGTGTAATACGTACAAATCTGTATACGTATGTGCACAAACAATAATAAAGTAATCACAGCCCTGGTTTTTCCAACTGGACCTGTGGTTTATAGCTGGTATTAATTACTGCCTTTCATTACCTGTTCCATATTCCCTTTGCTCTCAGCAAGCACCTTGGCTGTGTGTGGCTCTGCCTGATCAGGTAATCCAAACCCTCATTCCCAAAGAGTCTGCCCCCTCGTTCATCCTGCCTGAACTGGGTTTTGTAGGATAACGCTGACTGTAATCACAGGGCTTGGTAGTGCTAAGACGCCTGGTGGATCTGCTGTTCTCTGGTCATGCTCATCCTTCCATGTGCAGTAGCACCCAGCTTCTCCAGGTCATCCGGACCAGTCACTGCAGCCAGTACGGTCATTTCTCCATCTGTCCATCCAGAGGAATGAGAAGCCCAGAGTGGCAGGGTAGCAATGAATGTCCAGTTTAACAGAATTGTTGGGTCTGCTGGTGGAGGCCTTACTCTCTGGAATAAAAACTAGACCCGAAGAGCATAAGGACATGGGAACAGAAAGCAAAAATCGTGTTGGAGGATGACAAAGGATGATAATGGTGCGACTCCCATTTCCACCGTTGATCCCTGCACTTGCGAATCCTGCCTGTGGAAGAAGGAGCACCGCACGCTGGGTGCCGGCGCGGAGTAGGTAGCCTCCTGGAGAGAGTCGCCCACCCTGCAGGGTGTCCCCACCTCGCTAGAGCTGTCACTGTCTCCCAAAGGCCGTTCCACCTTCCGATCAGGCCAGCCGCTTCAGGGTGATGGGAACGTGGAAAGACCCATGAATTCCATAAACAATATGAGAAACGATGTTGCCCCCCAAATCCAAAGAGGCCCATTAGATAGCGTGCCTCTTTTTTGGTTGTGAGAGGGAGAGACCCAGCAAATTACCTTTTACCTGAGAAGAGATACCTTGACAGGCCCCACACCGTTGGGCTCTTAGACATTTCAGTGAGCTGTAAGGCACTTGAATTTTTGTCAAATTTATTTCCCACCCTCTGAGACACAAATGTCCTAGCAATATGTCTAGGGTAGTTGCTACCTCTTTTTCATTAGCTCCAATGGCATATTGTCGTCAGTGTCTTGGACCAGTGTGATGCATTGTGGGAGGAGCCTGGGGACCAAATCATGACAAGTGGCTGGAGAGTCGATGGACCCCGGAGGTGGGAGGTGAAGGTGCGATTTTGGCTTTAACAGCTGAACACACGGTGCTTCTGGCGCTGTTTACTAACAGACATAAGGAAAAAATGTTTGCCAGAGCACTAGCTGCATACCAGGTGCCAGGGGACGTGGTCATTTTCTCAAGCGATGAAATCACATCGTGAACAACAGCAGCTGCGATTGGAGTCACCACCTTGGTAAGTTTGTGATAATCCACTGTCCTGCTCCAAGAGCCACCTGTTTTCTGCACAGGCCAGATAGGTAGGCTGCATGGAGATGCGGCGGAATCACCGCCCCTACATTCCTCAGTCCTGATGGTGACACTAATCTCTGGAATCCCTGCAGGAACGCAGCATTGCTTTTGGTTCAGTCTTCCCAGGTAGAGGCGGTTCTAGTGGCTTCTACCTGCCCTTTCCTACCGTAATAGTCCTCACTCCGCAGGTCAGAGAACCAATGCAGGGATTCTCCCAGTTGCGGAGTACAGGCAGACCTCATTTATTAATGATTTCTGCAATTTGCTTTAAAATGTTCCAATCCAAAACATCATTTTTTTTAAGTGCAAGAGAGAGAAACCATATGGCAAAATATTGATAACTGTTGAAATTACTTGTAATTTGAAAATTTCGAGAACAGTTCAAGAAGAAAAAAAGATAAAACCTCAGATGGCATCTTTGCCTAGGAAAGAAAAAAAAATTGTGAACTTTGCAGTTTTCCCTTATTTGAGACCTGTCTTTTTGGATCATTGATTTCTCTTAAATTTTTTTTTTAAAATAAAGGCCAACTCCGATATCTGATTTAAACAAATCAGGCTGGGCTTCTCAGCCACTCTGGTTTTTACCACATAAAGGATAAAGGATGCTTTATTGTTTGAAGTTGTACTTAGCTGTCCTTTTTTTTTTTTTTGAGACAGGGTCTGGCTCTGTTGCCTGGGCTAGAGTGCCATGGCGTCAGCTTTGCTCACAGCAACCTCAAACTCCTGGGCTCAAGCGATCCTCCTGCCTCAGCCTCCCAGGTAGCTGGGACTACAGGCACGCGCCACCACATCCAGCTCATTTTTCTATTTTTCGTAGAGATGGGGTCTCACTCTTGCTCAAACTCCTGACCTCAAGCCATCCCCTTGTCTTGCCCTCCCAAAGTGTTAAGATTACCCAGCCTATTTAGCTGTCTTTAATGGCTATATTTACCTACCTAGACATGCCTTGTTTAATTGCTCTTAGCTTTATTGCACTTTGCAGATGTTGCTTTTCTAACAAATTGAAGCTTTATGGCAACCCCAAGTCAAGCAAGTCTATTGGTACCATTTTTTTTTAACAGCATGTGCTCACTTTGTGTCTTTGTGTCACATTTTGGTAATTCTTGTAATCTGTCAAACTTTTTTTATTACTGTATCTGTTATGCTGCTCTGTGATGTGTGAGCTTTGATATTATTGTAATTGTTTTGGAGCACGATGAAGCGTGTCCACATAAGACGGCAAACTCAATAAATAAATATGTGTATTCTGACTGCTTCACTGACTGGCCATTCTCCCATCTTTCTCCCTCTCCTTGGGCCTCCCTATTCCCTGAGACACAACGATATTGAAATTGGCCCAATCGATAACTCTATAATGGTCCCTAAGTGTTCAAGTGAAAGGAAGAGCTGCATGTCTCACACTTTAAATCAGAAGCTGGAAATGATTAAGCTTAGAGAGAAAGGCATGTTGAAAGCCGAGATAGACTGGAAACTAGGTCTCTT
>CAUYSK010099178.1:0-15642 GCA_963575035.1 Avahi laniger
AAAAAAGTCTATTTTTTAAAAAGCTCTTAGGCTGTAGTGAGGGCAGTCTGGCAGGGGTTGGCGCCCACAAAAGAAAGGCAGCTGAATTGGGTGGGGATCCAGGGATTGGTTACATGGGGGAGGGAAGTGAGGAAGAATCAAGCAAGTCAGTCAATGTATGGAGAATAATTGGAGCCAGGGTTCTCACTGCCCGAGAAGGCAGTTACAGATTTGGAAAGTTTGATTGAACTCTGTTGGTGGCAGATCGGAACTGGAGGATTAGTCTGAACTCATGGTTTTTATGTGTATATGCATCTAGATATTAGTATTTTGCATATGTCAAAACTGTGTACACTCATACATACACTCTAACTCTACCAAGAGGGCCTGGCCTGGGAGCAGTGACACCCAGTAGCAATGAGTGTATCTAGCACTCAGGTCTTGGTTTTTAAGTACCATTCTCCATGAAAGGAATTCGGCTCTTTGGGAAAATGGCTGATCCCTAGGGCCACAGCAGACAGGGCACAAGATGGAGCTGAAAGTATGGAAGTGTTTAAGAATGGTAGCTTGCCAAGGACAAAGAAGCTAGCTCTCGGAAGTTCCCACTGGCCAATGTGAGCAAATATATGACACATGATAAAGTAAATGGGAGAAGAGAAAGCTCTTTCTTATAGCAAAATGTCAATTAATACAATATATTAATAGAAGAAATGAAGGAACTGGAAGATCGCTATTTGGCAACCATCAGAGAAATAATTCAGGCAAGAAAGCTAAGAGCAGAGAGCTAATATTGGATGAGAAACAGGATATTCATGTAGTCTCAAAGTATCACCCCCACTGAATACTTACTATTAAAGGTGGATATTAATTATAAAGGGAAAGAGTAACTTTAAAGTGTCAATCACAGTTATTATCACTGATGTTAATGATGGGACAAATTGACCTCTATGCTTCCTGATATGATTGATGCACTGAGAGCACATGGCCCTCTGTGATTTTCCTGCCAAAAATGCATATTCTGAATCTAATCATGAAGAAGCATCAAACTCAAATTGAGGGGATTCTATAAAACAATTTAAATCTTGAAAAAAATTAAGGCCATGAAGGACAAGGAAGAACCATGGAATGCTTCTGGCTTTGAATGAGACTGAAGAAACATGACAACTAAGAGCAACATGTGATCTTGGTTTGGATCCTCTTGCTATAAAGGACAAAACTGGGAAGCTAACAATACTTGACTGGGGTCTTTGGGTAAAGCGTATATAGGAGTTCTTTGCCATATTCTTGCTAACTTTTATACAAGTATAAAATTATTCCAGAATAAATAAAAGTGACAACTTTTGTTCAAAAACTTTTATTTACTATAAAGACAAAAACACCAAAATAGGTACAAATACTATAAAATCAGTTCAATGGGGTAAAAATTTTAATTAAAATATCTCGATATATTTAAAATAACAAAGGATACATTTAAGCCAAATTTTTTTAACCCAGAGATTTTTTTTTTGTAACATTTGCTTACACAGTAAGGTGCTAATAGAAGTTAGCCCTTAAGCCCTGGAAGTCTTAGGAATCATAGTCACACAGCAAATATAATTTCATTGTGAAAGTGAACTTTGGTAGAAGAAAAATCTATAGGACACCTGAGGTAGTAGAAACTGGAATAAACAGCAGTAGACGTTATTTACAACTTGAGTACCAAATAACATTAAGAACACAAAAATAATTACACAATACAATTTTCAGTCCAGCTTTGATCCAAAGAAAATAAGAATATTACATCACATTTGCATTGAAAACAAAAAACAAAAAACAAAACACCACAATTACCAGCAAGCTGAGGGAAATGCAAACAAACTCAAACAAAATGGATTTTGACATCTATAGAGAGTTTGAGTTTGAAATGTGGTGGTGGGCATGGTGATCTACAAAGTAATACTGATTAGCTGAGGTTCCTCAGTTTATACAGTTTACATTTCTGTCAGACACAGTATTAATCTGACCGATGATCTTCCAGTACATAAAATGGCAAGAGTGCATCCTTTAAAGCTTGCACATGAGAGACTTGGAAACAATCTTATTAGAATTGTGAAAATTCTAAGAAGTCAAAAAAAAAAAAAAAAGAACAGAAAAAAAAAGAAAACGGAAAGTCAAGTACGACACATTTAGAGCTACCAAACTTCACATTTCTGTACTATTTTTAACTCTTCAAATATCGCCAATCTTCCAAAACAAAGGAATGTAAAATTTCACTAAGAAACATACACATAAAAAACAAACTGTCTTTTAAAAATTATAAGCAATATATCCCTGTAAACTTATCTTGTAACTTATTTTACTTCCAATTTGTGTTGTACATTTTAAATGTACCTCTATATAGCTTATTTAGTTTATCCTGAGTCTTTGAGAATAACCAATTCTATTTCACACTGGCTTCTGAAGAGTTAAAACTATTATAAAATCTCAAAGTTGCGTTTAATAGTTAATCAGTACTTGATTTAAAAGACTCACAAAAAAAGGATAAAAGAGCTACCATTTTCCTTCAGGATTCCATGCATCTGAATTCAACCCTAGACTAAAACCATTAGATAATTGTGCAAAATCCAAGGAATTAGTGAATAAATGATATTCAATCACTTTTCTTTCTGAACATAGTTTCCAAGTTTGAATCAATTTTATTGTTTAAAAACATTATTAACTGGTAGTTGAGTAATTAAGCTAAATAAATTAAGTTAATTTTTCTTTAATTATCTATCAGCCAGGCCTACTGTGAAGAGACGGTGCATGGGAGAAGGAAAATAGCAGTTCCATGTTATCATCAGTGGTGACGGTGAATGATGGATCGTTACATACAGCGTAAGACCTAACTGATGTGAAGTTTCCTACAGTTGACAAAAGAAACCAAAACATTAAAAAAATTCAAATAAATTTCAAGGTAATCTTGATCTTGGTTGTGAGCTGCATCACAGAGAACGGTTGATTTTCAGTTAATTTATATTTAACTTGCACAATAAGAGCAGTGACTGACTCAAATGTAGGTAGTACTTTATTATATTCCAATTTAAAAAACAAAGTTAAATCTGTATTTAAAAAACTCTTGCAATAGCAAGATATTTAATAAACTCTAGTTCACACCTAGTTCTATTTTTTTTTTTTCTGGTTTGAAAAGATCACCTCTCCCTGAATATTAAACAAAAATGAAGGTGAAATGAAAATACAGAACCATAACTTCCAAAAACGAAATGAATGGGCCAACAGTAAAATGCACAATGAACCACAATTGCCCAGGCAGTTAAAAAAAAATAAAGGTCAACTGTGGGTCATAAAGAAGTTATCAACTTTTAAAAATATATGTATTTACTGCTACTCATAGCATACTCTGACCTAAAAGAGGCAGATACTGATTTTATAGCCAGTGACAAAAAAACTGAACGGAATTGCAGAACCCCCTGCTTGTGATCACTATATGAAATGGAAGAATAATTGAAATATTAAAATAGATCCTGAGCCCCTCAGCTGCTAATATTGCTGAAAAAGTGCTCCAAAAAAAATAAAATTATGTTTTTGCTATTTAGTCATGCAAACTTCATTATTTTGCTGTTCACCTAGGGCCAGTTCTTGGAAAGGCACGGTTTACAGTTCCTGCACAAATTGTGGACTTTTGCATACTGAGCTTAGGTACAGATCATGATTTGTCAATCACATACTTAGGTAAGGGTTCCCCACTGGCCTCGTTCATAGCTGTTCAGTGGCATGAAGGCCAGTAGATTATTGGCGTGGTTCCCCACAAAAGTTTTTTTTCTCTTGTTGAGCATCCTGTCTCTACTGCAGTTTATTTGTATACTTGGCTACCACGTGGTACGGAAGACTGGATGCTTCAGTAGCTCTCTTGACGGAGGTCTGTCCTGAGGTTGAAGTTCTAAACAACGCAGAGCCACATCTCGTAAACCGGGAGACAGATGTGAAGGGATTGATGGAGCAGTAGTTGCACTAGCAATCTGTGGGAGAAAGAGCCAGAGCATTGTGCTTTCCACAATCGGGACGTCTGATACAGAAGCACATGTGCATCTAGTTAATAACCTTATGGTGCATCCTGAACACAGACTGGAGCGCAAGTGGGAGGACTTTCTTCTATCAAGAAGTCTGTGGAAAACTCACCCACTGGATGGATGGGAAGTTTCCTCTAAGAATCCTCCAAATTTTAGGATTTTACAATTTGAGCAAATCGATCCTATTTAGATGGATCTACAGTTTTTCTTATTGTCTAAATGAACAAGGCTAAGATCAGGTAAGGAAAGCATTCACTCAAACGAATTCTGCTTTCCATGTATTCAGTCTCTGAGATGGTTTGTCCTTTTTGGCATGTTTTGTATGTTTTCAGCACAGAGAGCTATTTAGAGTGAGAAAGAATAAAACTGGCCAGTTTAGTACACAGAAAACACAACTACAGCATTACTGTTTTTCTTCAGTGTTGGACAAATTCTAATTCTTAGCATCAAATACACTATGAGGAACCTTTTTTTCCTTTTTGAGATAGAGTCTGACTCTGTCACCCACGCTAGAGTGCAGTGGTGTCATCATAGCTCACTGCAACCTCAAACTCCTGGACTCAAGTGATCCTCCTGCCTCAGCCTCCCAAGTAGCTGGGACTACAGGCATGTGCCACCACGTCCGGCTAATTTTTTCTATTCCTGGAGAGATGCGATCTCACTCTTGCTCAGGCTGGTCTCAAACTCCTGACCTCAAGCAATTCTCCCACCTTGGCTTCCCAGAGTGCTAGGACTACAGGTGTGAGCCACCATAGCCAGCTTCGAGAACTTTTTGATAAACAGGTTTTAAGTCCAAATAATTTAAATCCACCTACTCACTCCTAATCACAAGAAAACCTTCCCCCAAATATGGACTGTGTCAATCTGAAAGTCTTTCATTTATTTCCAGGGTTTCACCAAAACTCTGAAAATAACATCAAACTTTCAAATTGATCCTCGCCATGGATATTTATTGAGTGACTTCTGTATAAGACTCTGGAAGGAATAAAAATGAATCAGACATGAACGGCCTTCAAGGAGACTTAGTTTGAAAAAAGGAGGTAAGACAGGAATATAAACAACTATGAGACCAACAAAGAAAGTATCAGATGTAGGGACATACTAAAGTGCTATGAAGTCTGGAGAAGGAACAGGGGGACATGAAGGAACACCTGAGCAGGAGGAGCACTGGACGTGGACCTTAATGAGAACCAGAACCAGGTGGAGAAGGGACATGGGAAGGATGGAGGAACACAGGAAAAGAGCAGTAATACAGACTAGGCGCTGTTAGAGGTGACTGAGGAACCTACATGGTTTAGGGAGGACCAGAGGAACTTAGGGCAGTTGGGAGTGACTGTGTGGGCTAAGTGCTCGTCTGAGGCCCAGAGGTAATTTTATCTTCATAATCAGCCCATAAGGTAGGTGCTACTATTGTACCCATTTTACAAATAAGAAAGTGGAAGGTAGATACAAAAAGTAACTTTCTTACGATAACATGGTCAGTAAGGGGTAGAGCCAGGGCTCGAAACCAGGTCTGTGTGAACTCCAAAGCCCATGCTTTTAACTATCACATGTCTACAAAAGCTAAAAATCTCAACCATTACACTATTCTATGGTAGAAATGGAGAGAATGGATCTAAGAGTTGTAAGAAGGTAGAACTGGATTTGGCAATTGACTTGGGTGTGAATTATTTTAATATAGAAAATAGCAAATTAGATATAAAAACTTTCTGAATTATGTAAAATGCATGAAGAACTTCCCATTTTTAAAGTGATGGGTATATATATGTACATAGTTCTCCTAGAGACAATGCTTTGGTATTTGCCAATTCAGTGTTTGCAGCGACTTTATAGAACATAACTACCTCAAATAATGGTTGACAGTTAGGGAGAACCCATGAGAGTTTGCCTCCTGCCTATTTTAGCATAAAGAAGTAATTTTTATCTCACAATACCTTAAATATCAAAGCAAGATGATTGGAGTGTTTTTCTGCATTCCAAGGTGGTTTTGCACAAGCCATTTCTATAATGGCACAGCCAACACTCCACACGTCACAGCTCCTACCATACTGTTGACCTCTTAGTACCTAAAATAAATCAGAGTTAAGTTGGAAATATGACTCATTTAAAAAAGAGAAAGTCATTTTGTAGTTATAGGTTCTAGTTTTTTACTTCAGGGCAAAATAATGGTACAAACAGCAATTACACAGACTCACTGATATCTCACTTATTTCATTAACAAGCTTAATTTTTTGTGTAGCACAAAAATAGTTTGGAGAATTGTGAGATTCTGAGGAAGAGTCATATCACAGAATTTTGCTCTTACTAAATTATGGGGCAAAAGGACAACAGATAATCACTCCATATGAACTTGAAGAGTTACATGCACAATGGAAGAAGCTGAGTCAGAGAGCAATCAATGCTTAAATTTCTTCCTCTACTGAAAAGACCTGACTCTATGTGCTCGTCTCCCTTTGGAATAGAGAGGTAATGATTTTTTTAAAAATGTCTATTATGTGCACTTGGGTTTACTACAAAACAATTACTATAAATTACTCAATAATTTTTTGTTAGAAATTGCCTTTAAGCAAATCTGTTAAAACCTATCTTTTTGAATTTCGTGAAGACAAAGATGGAAAGGTTGGGACTAGGGTCTAAAAGGAAAGAGATTATTAAAACCTTATGTTTAGGGCTTGTGGACTTCTAACTGGTAAGCACATACCGGATACCACTGTAAAATCATTCGCTATAATGCTGTCATGCAGAAAGATTTTCATCACACTCAAAGCTGCTTCTCACCTCAGGTGCCATAAACGCAATTGTCCCCAATAACTGCCCCTGAAACTCTCCTGCACCAGTTCCTTTTGACGCCAACCTGGCGGCAGCTCCAAAATCTGCAATTCTTAGTCTCTGACCTGTGCTGTCAATTAGCAAATTGGCACCTGTCAAACACAGCAAATGACCTTATATGTTAAAAATGAAAGGACAGATTAAAAACCCAGTAAAATATTACTAATGAAATAGGACAATGACAAAAGAAAGAAGTGGACTACATGTCAGAGGTTCAGAGAAAGCTACTCTATCTTCTCCTTTAACTTTATTCTTGCTACATACACACAGAGCTCTCTAGTATATATAAAATCTAAAGCCTCAGAGGGAAAGTCTGAAAAACAAAGTAGTAAGGCATAAGGAGGTCAAGACAGAGATTTAGTGAAACTTTAAAGAAGTACTGAAAATCTTTAATATGATTTCCAACAAAATCTCCAAAATTCAAATTTTAGTGTAATTTACATTTTAAGACAAAGTTTTGTTGAAACATACTGATCTGGATCATTTCAAACTATATGCTATAATTTCATAAATATAGGTTAATAAAAAGCTAATGTCATAAAATTACTTCAATACATTATGTCAAATACTATCTATACAGATTCATGACAGAAAATCATAGTTGCTCTTAATAAACTGAACTGCAAAAGATTTGAAAGAATTTTTCTTAAAAGAAGTTTACGATATCCCAATTATCCTAAATAAAACCAGGAACAGAACTTTCTGGGAGTCAGTATATCATGAGGCCAAGACAGGGAACCAGGAAACTTGGATTCTCTACTTTCTGCCATCAACTAGCAGTACAACTGTGGAAAAGTCACAGCCTCTCTTGTATTGAGTATACTTTTCTATAAAATAAGGCAGGCAGATTAAATGACCCATGAGGCTCCTTTCAGTACTAACGTTCTAGTAATTTGAGTTACTCAGGAGAAATAATCCCATGCTTAGAAACTTAGGTAAGGAACTATTAACAAAGGTCCAAATTTTAAAATCACATTATTTTCTTAGATAATAATTAAAAGAATCCCTACCTTTGACATCTCTGTGAATGATCTGGTTTTCATGGAGATATGAAAGGCCACGGAGTAATTGTTCAGTATAGTTAATAACTACTGATTCTTTGAAGGCTCCATATTTACTCAGCAAATGGGCCACAGATCCCCCTATAAGACAAATATAAAACAGAAACAATTATCATAAACTTAAAAATTAAAATTGTTTATTATACTTTGGTTCCTTAAAGCTTGCACTGCATGAACACACATTTATATCTGAAATGTTAAATTTATAACCTGTATCAGAAGCACAACTGATTTAAAAACACATTCCTCTATCATCTTAAAACTATTAAGTAGAAGACATTTTTACAGATCCCTCATGGAACTGGTTTACTGGAGGATCAAGATTTCAGAAAGCTTTAAAAGCGTGGATGAAACTATTTCTGAATTGTACAATTCACTTTTGTCTTCTAAACCGAAATTACAAAATGCCTTTATTTTAGTGATTTAAGTACTAACAATGCTAACATGTTATTTAGCAGAATGCAAAGAGAACAGGAGTAGCAGCCAGAAGATCCGGAGCTGGCTTCATTTCCTACCATTTCCTAGCTCTGACCTGGGACAAGTCACAAATGCAATAAGCCTCATTTAACAGTGTTTATAAAAGTTAGTCTATCTACTCTGTACATCCTTATGAAGACCAACAACAGATAATGTGCTTAAGAACTGATTGGTAAATAGAAATGCACTCTTAAAACACATACAAATCTATTTACCATATCTCAAGTCATTTATTTTATTGTATACATTGTACAGTACAAAATAAAACTCAGTCTGTATCTGAGCAGATAACAAGATTCAATTTTATACTTCAGTGCTGGTTTATTTGTAAGAGGTTTCAGTTATATGTTGATTTTATTTTTTTATTGTTATGTTAAAACACTTCCTAATCTGTCCAATTAATGATGACCTCCTGGAAAAATATGGATCTTATACATACCAGGCATAAAAAAAAAATCATTCTTATAAAACAATGCTACCCAATCATTCAAAAACACACTGGAGGCAGGCCCTTCGGTTCTGACCTGGCAGAGGAATTACTCTTAATTCTAAGAAAAAACTAGAAGCACAATGGGAGATAACAGTGAGTAGTTGAAACTGGTCGATCAGAAATGTGAACATAAGCTGCGGAAAGCAAGGTTAAACGGGTATGAAGAGACCCAGAAGATCTTCCAGAAAATAAAGGATGAAAAGAGCCCAAAATGGTCCAAATTTTTAAAATTGATCAGAAAATTTGTCACTGATTCCAATGCAGTGGTTCAAAGGATTAGAAGCTGCAGTTGTTTGTGTTGAAAATGCCCATGGAGCAGGAAAAACCACAGGCAAAGATGTGTTAGGTGTTGTAAGTAAAGTGTTCAACCAACCTAAAGCCAAAGCCAAGGAGCTAGGCACAGAGATTTGTCTCATGTACCTAGAGATGGAGAAAGGAGAGGCTGTGCAAGAAGAGCTCCTGAAAGACCTGGACAATAAGAATCCCAAGATCGTAGTAGCCTGTGCAGAGATACTGAGGAAAGCTTTAAGTGAATTTGGTTCCAAAATCATCTTAAGCCAATTATCAAAAGTGTTGCCAAAGCTCTTTGAGTCTCAAGAGAAAGCTATTCGAAATGAAGCCAAACTAATTGCTGTGGAGATTTAAAGATGGGTTTGGGATGCTCTGAGACCCCCGCTACAAAATATAAATTCTGTCCAGTTGAAAGAACAAGAAGAAGAATGGGTCAGACTGCCAACAGGTGCTCCTAAACCTAGCAGGTTTCTTTGTTCCCAACAAGAACTCGAGGCTAAATTGGAGCACCAGCAGTCCACTGGTGGAGACGCTGAGGGAGGTGGTGATGGTGGTGATGGTGGTGATGATGGTGATGATGGTGACGAGGTGCCACAGACAGACGCTTATGAGCTTTTGGAAGCAGCAGGAATTATTTCCAAATTTCCCAAAGACTTTTATGACAAAATTGAGGAAAAAAAATGGCAAGAGAGAAAAGAGGCCCTGGAGGCTGTAGAACTACTAGTGAAAAATCCCAAACTGAAAGCTGGTGATTACGCAGATTTAGTAAAAGCATTAAAAAAGACACATATCAAAAACAGGGAAATGGTGAAATGGAAGAAAGAGAATGAGATTGAAAAATAGGATACAGACTGTTCCCTTTTCCCTCCATGGTCTCTTCTGTGTTGTCTAAATCAAGTAATCTCATTAATTACCCATTTTTTTCCTCTAATGCAAATAGTAAAGAAGTACTCATTTTGAAATTCAAAAAATGAAAACACACTGGAAAAATTTAAAAGGTAGTGAATATTTTACTTATATTAAATGAAAGACAAAAACAAAGTATTTGTGGTTCATACTAGTATTTTAGGGGCAATTTGTTTTTAGAAACCCCAACTATTTAATAAAAATAAATGTTCATTAAACTATTTTTCCTAAATTTAAAAGCATAAAGTTAAATCCATGTACTGTTATTTGTAATTTAAAACATGAACACACCTGCCATCCACTCAATGAAGAGATTATAATTGCTCTTCTCACACGTGGCTCCCAACATCCTAATGATGTTTGGATGATTCAGATGGCTCATCATTCTTATCTCTTCTCTCAATGCTTCCACCACTTCTTCTTGTTCAGAAGATGTGTTTCTGACATATGTCACCTGTTTCAAATAAACATGTTCACAAAGGTTTGTAAGTTTTCACTAAAAATCCGATCTAAAATGGACAAATCCAAATTAGCTTACACATGAGTAGCAGACGGCATTTATGCTCACGGATGCAGTATACTTAAAAAAAAACCAAGTCAGACTCTTTTAGACAAGAATCTCGCTTAAGCAGCAGTGAAATATCAGTAAAATGACAAAAAGCTGGGATATAGCCAATATTCCAACTCTGATGCTAGAGTACAAATGAGAAAAGCCCAATCATGGGAAAAGAATCAACATGACTAAAAATGAAATCATTTTTCCTAATGAATATCCTGATAAGCATGTTAATTATAAAAAGTAAACTACAGGAACCCCGCGATGGCACTGTGCCAGTACACTGCTGAAAGTATGAAACTACACCTTTAGTAACTATAAAACCCAAAACAAACAAAAAACCAAAAAAACTTTTAGAAGGCTCATCTTGACACTGTATTTCACAATAATTGTGCTTCAACTTTTAATAATAATAATAATAATAGAATTCATGATGTTAACTGGTGCTTTGGCAATGTCTATTTTGAAATATAGGTTTCTTAAAGCTTAAAAAACTAAAATACATACA
Organism: Avahi laniger; assembly: GCA_963575035.1. Taxonomy (NCBI): domain Eukaryota; kingdom Metazoa; phylum Chordata; class Mammalia; order Primates; family Indriidae; genus Avahi; species Avahi laniger. Next base: position 11,147 of record CAUYSK010099178.1, read on the forward strand.
CATGAATATATCCTTTATTCTTTTTACTTTCTCATGCTTCATTTTACAATTTGAATCATTTCATTTATATGCTCACTAGATATTTACCTGTTTAACAGCCATTAACGTTCCAGTTCCCACATCTTGAGCCTGATAACAAGAAGAAAATGCTCCAAGGCCTATCTGCTGACCTTTCAGCCATTCAGTGTCTTCTCTGTAAGGTTGTTTTGCTTTGGTATGTCCTGGGAGAGTCTCTGGTGTCTACATATTAAAAGAAAACAATCTTTTCATTATTCAGTTAAAAGAGTAAGATTTTGTGAAATTAGCCTGGCAAAATAGTACTTTAGTTCAGTCTGGCTTCCTAAACCACCTATAAACTTGACTTCTGAGTGGATGGTGTTGGTGTCCAATGTCAAATGGAGAAGTAATCACCATTATAGAATCAACCAGAAATGCCTTTGAAATAGGCAAGGAGTATTGCTGTTTAAATGATACAAACATTATTGCAGTACAATTAACGATTCTATGTGAAAAACTTGCTTGTAATGATTAACTCATGTTAAAAGCAGCATTTCTGAATTAGATTCATTCCAGCATGATCCAAGGAAACTCTCTAACCTCTTAAAAATCTGTACTTACATCCTGTTGAATGATGATGATATCTTCTCCATTCTCAACCTGCAGCTGAGGGACTATGGGGAGGGCATCCTGAGACGCTGACATTGCCATGGCAATTGCTAAAGCTTCTTCCTCTTCAGCTTCCATCTTTTCTTTACACTTCTGATTGTGATTCACATCATCTTTGTAGGTATCATCATTTTCAGCCTTTTCAGGAGAGAGGACAGCAACTTCTGACTTAAAAGTTACTGTTGTATCACTTGAAGGCATGGATGCTTCAAGAAGGTCCTCAATACTGGAGTTGAGCTCCGTATTGACATCTAATCTGCATTTCTCCTCTACCGGGGTGAACACTGTCTCGTCACTGGGTATAATAGCATTACTACTACTATTGCTACTGCCAAAGCTGTCATCACATTTGGTCCTGTTCAGATCAAGTGTCATGCTGTTTTTTGAGGCATCTCCCTGTTTACTTGTACTGCCTGGGGTAGGTCGAGATGGCTTTGGCCTGTGTATATTACTGGAGGGCAGGGGTCTTGACTGAGTAAAGATTGGGGAAAGTTTGCCCGAGTCTTTGTTTTCAGGACAGTTTCTCTGGAATTGTAGAGAAAACTTGCGCTGTGTTTGAGGAGATGCAGAAGGTATTTTGCAGGGAACGAATCCCTGAGGTCTGTGTTTAGACGCATCTGTTACAGTGCTGGCTGGCAAAGGCGGGGCCGCTGTACAAGAGGCTGACTTGGCTGGGAATACTAACTGGGAATGATGAGATAAGGGAGAGGAGTTCAAACACTGACTGTGGGGCCTGCCTTTTGTTTGAACCATGGGCTTTGGTTGCTCTGTTGTTGCTGCTAAACTAGGTAGTCCTACTGAAATGCTGGCCAGTCTGTCAGAAATGTCCTCTGAACTGGCACTCAATTTTGTAGCACATAATCCTTTTCCAGTTTTCTCTAAATGGACCGTGTGCTCAAGAGAATCATTCTCTGTGGTTTCTGGACAGCTGTTAGGGACAGACGCCTGCAAAAAGCTGTCCTGTCGACCACCCAAAGTGTCTTCTATGCCCAGCTGGATGGCCTCGGCGATTTCCACCTCATCCGCAATAGCCATCAAACGGCGACGCATCCTGGTGAAGTGAGTAGAACTAGAAATGCTCAGCATTTCTAACAGTTTTGAAAACACATGGGGTACTGTGGTAACCATTCTTGCAGAACTCAAATAGATCCTTCGCGAAAGTTTACCAACCATTGAGTGAGAATTATCTATGGACTGCAAAGCAAAGGTCAAGAGGGACAGCAGCTTCTTATACCTGAAACAAAAAAACACAATTATGAGACAAAGTTCAGACTGCTAAAAAATATAGTAAATTTAAAAAATGGGGCCGGGCGCAGCGGCTCATGCCTGTAATCCTAGTACTCTGGGAGGCCGAGGAGGGAGGATCGCTTAAGGCCAGGAGTTCAAGACCAGCCTGAGCAAGAGGGAGACCCTGTCTCTACTAAAAAAACAGAAAGAAATTAGCTGGACAACTAAAAATATATAGAAAAAACTAGCCAGGCATGGTGGCGCATGCCTGTAGTCCCAGCTACTCAGGAGGCTAAGGCAGAAGGATTGTTCGAGCCCAGGAGTTTGAGGTTACTGTGAGCTAGGCTGACGCCACGGCACTCTAGCCCAGGCAACAGAGTGAGATTCTGTCTCAAAAAAAAAAAAAAAAAAAAAAGTAGTAATTTACAGCTTGCACATTTTAAAAAGCATTTCAGTATAAAGGATCTATAACTTTTTAATTAAACAGCCTAGACTTCAGGTTTTTACGTCAATCAAAATTAAGGTATTAGTAATGAATCTATGCTCTGTAATTTGAATCTTTCATAACTCTAAAATGTGTCATTCTTGGGGAGGATGTGGGGTGGGTAGAAGATGCAAGCAATACATTTTCAGAAGAAAAGTTACCTGATTTCAACAGGCTCAGCTTGTGAAACATCAGTACTGACAATATGAGGATAAAATTCAGCAGGAAACTCCAACAATAGTCTATCTATAAGACAAAGGCGGCCCAGGAGCTCTTGCCAGTTGTTTGATTCAGTTTGGTTTCCAAGAATACAATTTAAGACATAATCAACACCACCAATACCAATGGAGCCTACAAAAAAAGAAAGTAAAAATAAATGATTGAAAAACAGTGATATTAAAATCTAAAACAAAACATGATTAAATGGTTATTATAAAGCCAAGAAAAATACTCTGAATTATATTAGTTTACAGAATTTCTCTCTTGGATTAATTCATGTTTCTAACCTTGGCAGAGTAAATCGATTTATAAGATTATTTCAAAATCCTGTAACCACCCCGTAAGAGTATGAGATTAGACAGACTGCTAAGGAAAATGATAAAATATGCTATATTAATCTTAAGTAAAAAGTTATTACCAGCTTTTAGTATTTCTCTTCCAACTGCCAACTCTCCTGCTTGGCCTTTGCACAACTCCAACAGTGTTGATATGGACAGCTGACTTGTGCGGCTAATGAAAGGAAAGCAACATCAATCCCAGTTCTTGGATAAAATACACATCAATATTAGAGTAGTAATGTAATGTCTTGTGAAAAAGTGGAAAAATAACATTTTTAGGAGTGCATACTTTTCCACCAATAAAATCACATTAACGATGTCACTATAATAATATTCATTATTAGGTCTCATTTCTTAAATTTAACTTATCCTTTGTGTTAAGCATAGAATATTTAGTACTGGCTCTTAGACAGCAAGTATTTTTTTTTTTTTTTTTGAGACAGAGTCTCACTGTGTTGCCCAGGCTAGAGTGCCATGGCGTCAGCCTAGCTCAGAGCAACCTCAAACTCCTGGGCTCAAGCAATCCTTCTGTCTCAGCCTCCCGAGTAGCTAGGACTACAGGCATGTGCCACCACATCCGGCTAGTTTTTTCTGTATATTTTTAGTTGTCTGATTAATTTCTTTCTATTTTTAGTAGAGACGGGGTCTCGCTCTTGCTCAGGCTGGTTTTGAACTCCTGACCTCAAACGATCCGCCCGCCTTGGCCTCCCAGAGTGCTAAGATTATAGGCATGAGCCACCGCGCCCGGCCTTAGACAGCAAGCATTGATTTAAATATCAAACCAGATAAAAGGCTTACTATATTTTGTTAAAATAAAAAGAATGAAGACTTTGACATTTTGATTTCTAAACTTTCATTAAGAATCTCTGGAATTAAAACCGTTCTATCCGAAGCCCTTATATTTTTTTATATAGCCAGAATGAGTTCCAAATATCATAAAATCTCTTTACACTATTTTTTCTGGTTTCAGTCACTCAAGCGACCAGGTAAACAACCTAATTTTAGAATTTCAGAAAATGAACAACATAACAGATGTCATGAAAACAATGAAGTTTTCAGAAAAATACCTACTAGTCCAATATTAACATGATTTTTCCTATGCATTTTGCAAATTATTTGTTAATTTGCCAACGTTTTTCAGATATATTATGTTTTCTCTAAGCAACAAGGAAATTTCCAATATTTGCAATCCATAGGTTTATGTAGGGAAGACAATGGAAGCAAAAGATAGACCTCATGAAATGAGAAACTAGTCAGAGGTAGGTACTTCATTTTTGAGATCTGCAAACTAAGCTATCTGAGTCGGGGAAGAAGACAAAATCGGACTGAGAGCTCGGAGTGGGGGTAACGGTGGGGGCAGAACAGGGAGCATCAACACTTCATGCTGACCAGGATCTGCTGGGATGGAGAGAGATGGGAAATGCCAAACAACTGTTTACCGTCACTATGCTTATTAATGAAAAGTGATCTTTCCCTCCTGCTTTATGGAAGGGGAAAATAAAAGAGAACCATTGGTCTAAAAAAAGCATGGCTTGTGTTCATTTTTACTGTCACCATACCTC
>CAUYSK010099179.1:0-10290 GCA_963575035.1 Avahi laniger
ATCTACAGATTCAATGCAATCCCTATTAAAATACCAACATCATTCTTCACAGATGTAGAAAAATTAATTTTACACCTCATATGGAACCAGAGAAGATCCCGCATAGCAAAAACAATTCTAGGCAATAAAAACAAAATGGGAGGTATCAACTTACCAGACTTTATTATAAGGCTGTAGTAATCAAAACAGCTTGGTACTGACACAAAAATAGAACCATTGACCAGTGGAACAGAACTGAGAACTCAGATATAAAACCATCCTCATATAGCCACCTGATCTTTGACAAAGCAGACAAAAACATACACTGGGGAAAAGAATCCTTATTCAATAAATGGTGCTGGGAAAAGTGGATATCCACATGTAGAAGACTGAACCAGGATCCACACCTTTCACCTCTCACAAAAATCAACTCACACTGGGTAACCTAAAATTTAAACCTAAGGAGTGAAATTATTAGAATTCTAGAGGAAGATGTTGGAAATACTCTTCTAGACATTGGCCTAGGCAAGGAATTTATGAAGAAGACCCCAAAGGCAATCACAGCAACAACCAAAATAAATAAATGGGACCTGATTAAATTTAAAAACTTCTGCACGGCCAAAGAAACCATCACAAGAGCAAACAGACAACCTACAGAATGGAAGAAAATTTTTGCATGCTAAAAATTCGATAAAGGGCTGATAACCAGAATTTACTTAGAACTCAGGAAAATCACCAAGAAAAAATCAAACGATCCTATCAAAAAGTGGGAAAAGGACATGAACATAAATCTTTCAAAGGAAGACAGAATAACGGCCAAAAAACATATGAAAAAATGCTCAACATCTCTAATCATCAGGGAAATGCAAATTGAAACTACAATGATATATCACTTATCTCCAGTGAGACTGGCCTTTATCAAAGAGTCCCAAAACAATAAATGGCACAGATACAGAGAGACAGGAGTACTCATACACTGCTGGTGGGACTGCAAACTAGTGCAACCTCTGTGGAAAGCAATATGGAAATACCTTAAAGAGATACAAGTAGAAGTACCATTGGATCCAGCAATCCCATTACTGGGCATCTACCCAAAAGAACAAATGACACTCTATAAGAAAGACACCTGCACCCAGATGTTTATAGCAGCACAATTGACAATTGCAAAGATGTGACAAGTGTCCATCAATATATGAGTGGATTAATAAAATGTGGTATACGTATACCATGGAGTACTATTCAGCTTTAAGAAACAATGGCGATATAGCACCTCTTGTATACTCCTAGATAGAGCTGGAACACATTCTACCAAGTGAAGTATCCCAAGAATGGAAAAACAAGCACCACATGTATTCACTATCAAATTGGTATTAACTGATCAACACATAAGTGTACGTATAAGAATGACATCTATTGGATGTCGGGCAGGGGGGAGGGGGGAAGGAGGGGACAGGTATATGTATACACAAAGAGTGCAATGTGCACCATTCGAAGGATGGACACACTTGAAATTAGGACTTGGGGGGGCAAGGGCAACATACGTAACCTAAACATCTGTACCCCCATAATATGCTGAAATAAAAAAAGAAAAAAGTAATATATAAAATTTGGACAAGATAGACACATTCATTTACCAAGATCCTTCAAAATTTTCATTCTTCTTCCATCATTAGTGCTATTCACAGGTGTTTATTTAAGGAAATGATCAGTTAAGCTGTGCACAAATACTTGTCTTCAAGGATGTTCATTAAATTATTTTAGAAATCAATAAAGTGAAAAAAACAACCTAATTATCAAAAATAGTTGATCGGTGACATCAATCCACTGGTGACGTGTCAGTTTTTGCTGCATAACAAGCCATTCCAAAACTTAGTGGCTTAAAATAATAATCATTTCTTTCACAGGTTGATAATTTGGCCTGGGCTCTGAGTGGCAGTTCTGCCATCCTCGGGATTTGGCTTCCTCAGATGTTTTTCTTGTCACATCTTGTGACTCAGCCAGGAGGTCTGGACTGGCTGGAGCTTCTCTCCACATGGTCTTTACCCTCCCCCTGCAGGTTAGCTGGGGCACCAAAAAGTGAGAATGGAAATGTGAAAACACAAAAAACAAACGTGCAAAGGCTCTGGAGGCCCAGCCCCAGAACTCACAAAATATCACTCCAATCACATTTTATTGTCCAAAGCAAGTCACAGCCCAGCCCATATTCAAGAATGAGGGGACAGACTCTAGATCTTCGTGAGGAGCATCCGTATTTGCCTTCTTCCACAGGGAAATTCTCCAGCACCGCTTTTGGATCCCCACTGCTAGAATACTCTAAAGTCATGAAAAATAGTGTCTATGCAGTCACACTATGAAAAAGCTTATGGGATGTGAGATCTATCTGGCTGTGACATCTGTCACCCCAGTGACCAGATCAGCTGATCTGGCTGGCTAGGCAGGTGTCCCCTTCCTCCCTCACCACTTCATGTGTGTCCCTCCAGAAGCTGCACACTCGGTTGAAGAGGACCATCTCCCCTGACAGAGGAGGACTGCCCTTTGGTCGAGGGTATATTAGTAGCTGTGCTCCCCTGCTAGAACCTCCAAACAAGCTCTCAGGGTCCATTTGTAGGAGAACGTAGGGTAATCAAACTGCCAAGACTCCAGACACATCCAAATGAGGCACTGCGTGTGGCAGTCTGTCTTTTTTAAAAAGAAAAAAAAAAAAGAAAGAAATAGAAAAAGCTTGTGGAAATGTTAAATGAACAAAACAGGTGAGGTGATAGACATATTAATTAGCTTGATTTAATCATTCCACAATGTATATATATCAAAACAAAACTTTGTGCACTATCCTATTTCAATTTTTCAGTTAATTAATAGGATAAATTTTGAAAAGTCCGGATACTAATTTGGATATACAACATGATGGAAAGTATATTAAAAACAACCTTTTATAATAAATGCAGGAAAAAATACAGTTGCAATTAGTAGTAGTGATTGTATGCTTAGTGGCAGGACTATGGAAGATGTTTCTCTTCCTATTTTACATTTTGTATTATAAAAATTCTAATATATATGTGAACATGTATTTATGTGTACGTGTACAAACACACAGAGAAAACACATTTCAGCTTTCAGTATCTCTAAGTGAAGATGTTATTTGTGTGTCCATATATATACATACACAGCAGCAGAGTAGGGGTAGAGACATTTTCCAAACACGTTACAGCTGAGTCACTATTTACAAAAGCAGTCATTTGCCTCTGATTAGGAAGTGAAAAACACTAAATGTTTTGATATATATGAAAACATGACTGCTTTCATGTAATGTGTCACAAAATCTTTTTATAAATTACAGGCATCATTGCACTCGAATGTTCGTAGCAGCACAATTTACAATCACAAAAATGTGGAAACAACCCAAGTGTCCATCAATACATGAGTGGATTAATGTACACCATGGAGTACTACTCAGCCATAAAAATAAATAGTGATCTACTATCTTTTGTAACAACCTGGATGGAACTGGGGACCATTCTTCTTAGTGAAGTATCACAAGAATGGAAAAAAAAAATCACATGTACTCAATACCGAATTGGAACTAATCGATCAACACTTATGTGCGCCTACAGAAATAAAAGTCAACGGAGAAGAGGGATGGGTAAATTCACACCTGATGGGTACAGTGCACACTGACTGGGTGAAAAGCACACTTATAACTATGACTAAAACTGCGCAAAAGTAAATTATATAACCAAAACATGTGTACCCCATAAAACTCTGAAATAAAAAAAAGAAGACAAAGTGATCTATAAAATTTTATGTTTCTAAAGAATAGTTTCAGAAATATTTAGTGAAATAAGAGCATGATTATGATACAATGTTACATTATAAAAGCTATTAAACTATAAATTTTTATAGTTACAATATAATAAAAATAAAAGATAAAATATATGCATAAGAACAATGCACTCTAAACATTAAAATGCTCTGATTTGAAAAAACAAAGTTACGGGCATCATTAAAAGGGCACATGTAATTAAAATATAAAGCAGGAAAAAGAGAACAGCAGGGATTTAATACAAACAGCATGTATGCTTTTCCAAGGGACTTAACGTTCTAAATATACGTGTGGTTGAATTCTTCCTCAGGGAGCACAGAGCAACAAACGAGAGCCCACGACACCCAGTAACATTGTAATAGGCCAAAATAAGAGCAGAGAGCATGACTTAGTGTCTGGGAATGTTGAAACCCAAAAAGGATCCTGTGAATGGTGCTCATTCAAGCTGTAAAAGCCTAAATCCCAGACAGAGCCTAATATTGAAAAAAATGGATTATTTGTAGAAAAGGAGGTCTCCAATCAGTCCTTCAGTTTATGATGAAAATGGTCAAAACAAATGTATTACAGACAGGAAAACAGCCAGAAACCCATCAGGAATTATTTATTAATTAGTTTAATAATTGTCTTCTCACTGTGTCCCCACATGGCAGAAGGAACAAGGGACATCTCTGAGCCTCTCTCATAAGGACACTAATCCCATTCATGAGGGCCCCAACCTCATGTCCTAATCACCCCCCAAAGTCCCCATTTCCAAATAGCATCACCGTGGGGGTTAGCATTATGACATATGAATTGGGGAAGTGGGACAGAAACTTTCACTCCACCACAGATCATATCGTGAAGATGCGACCAACACACTTAGCTGACAGACTTAACATGGTGTATGAAAATAACCAGCCAAAGATTTTTGGCTTTAGCACCTGGATGGAGTTCACTTACACTGTGATGAGCAATAATAGCTTCTCGGGGGAAAAAAGTAAACATTTTTTAAAGACATGTTAAGTTTGAGATGTCTAGTAGACTTCCAAGCTGAGATCACAAGTCAGCTGTTGGCTCTGTAAGCCCAAAGTTTGGATCGGTAAGACAATGAGTTGGGGGCTGGAGATAAAAATTTGGAAACCATCAGTATATAAGTAAGATTGAATAAAACCATGTAAAAAGTAGCTGTATATAGAGAGTAAATCATGAAAAACATGGAACTAAATCTCATTCATAGAGAGAAAACTATAACCATAAACAAGTAACTTCTCTCCAAACTTTCTATAAGCTGGCTCCAGTCAAAATCCCAAAGACGTTTCTATGGAACATGAGCCATTACTTCTGAAGAGTGTATGCACTTATGTCAAGATGATTTTGGGGCCAAGGAACAAATGATCCAAAGTAGTTTAGGGAAAATGATATTTTCTGGATCATTTATCAGACAGCTCAGTGATGGAACTGCTTTAGAGTGATTTATTTCATTAGGTCAAGAGTCTTTATGCTTTGAGTTTCTGAGCTGTATTTTCCTCTAGATATTGTCATCATCCTCAGCCTGGCTGTCTGAGCACAAAACTAATGTTGCTGTCCTAGCTTCATAGCAGAATGTGAGTGTGGTCCAAGGGAGTGAAGAACACCCCTGTGCGGTGGCTTTCTCTTAAATTTATGGAATCTCTGTCCCTGGAGCTCCTGTAGTAAACCTCCTCTCACCCCTCCTTAGCCTGCACAGGATATGTTCATGCTTTCACCAACCCCGGGTACTGGAATAATCAGATCCCGGAGTGGAATTGTTCCTGGGGAGCACAGGCTGCCTGGAGGGGGGAGGCCATTGACTGGAAATTGGCATATGTTAGGGAGCATGAAGAGGGAAATGGATACAGAGTGGGAAACAGTAATTATATCACTGTATCAGAGAAGAAATGCACTCAAAGAGCAAAGAGATGTTTAAAGAGAAAGACAATGAAGAAAGATTTGTCCTCCTAAATAACAAAACCACCTATACAGCTACAATCATAAAAATGTGTGTCATTGGCACAGGACCAAACAAATACATCAGTGAAAGAGAATGAGTCCTAAACAGATCCAGGGATATATGACAATTTGGCACAAAAAGAACAGGGCATTTGAAACTACTAGACAACACATGGATTATTCAGTTAATGGTACCATTGATCCCCTGTTCATTTGTGAAAAAATAAAGCCAGGGCCCAACTTCATAAAAGACACAAAAATAAACTCCAAATACAAATAAAGAGCTTATGATAAAATACATGTGTTCATTCAAACAGAAATGAGAAAGTATTTTTACAAACTTTTGATGAGGGTAAGCATTTCTAAGCAAGTCACAGACCCAGCAACCATAAAAGAAAAGGGTGACAGATTTTAAGATGTGAAAATTGAAAAAAAATTTGGATGACAAATGATGACATTCTAAAGAAGCCAAAAGGCCTTCAAGCTAAGAGAAGTTTCTGCTCATAGCTGACCCTTTTTGGGAGGGCTCTGGGGAATGCCCTCAGCTGATAGAAGCACCCAGAAGGCCCACAGACAATGACGGTGGGTAGAGGATGTGAAGGGCCCCCCTTGGCCTCAAAGAGGCCCACTGTGTTGTGTCATGAAGAATCTCTCTACCAACTCAGTTGTGGCTAAATATCCCCCAGTGCATCATCTTGTTCAGCTCCTTCCCATCTGGGTCCTGCTACCCTTCTTGGATCCCTAAAGAGTATTCCCTCAACAAGTCCACACACTCAAGTCCTGTGGCTTCCACCCTGGGAGTCTCCCTGCTCCACCGCCTCCTTCCTCATCCTTCCTTCTTCAGAAAGAAATTGCTCCAAAGAGAAGTCCTGCTCACTCTCCAGACTAGCACAGCCCCCTCTGTTACAAGGCCTGTAGCATGCTGAACCTTGGAAGTTAGAGGTCCATAGAAAACGGTGCTCTGTGCCAGCATCTCCTATCACAGGGGAGGCTGGAGGATGAGAGGAAGGGCAGATCATAAAGGGGCATCTCATAAAGGATGGAGGTACACTCCTTTCAAATTTATTCAGAAATGTCATTGTTTTAAAATAGGATTTATTGTTGCTTATCTATTTCAGTTAAGACTGTGCTGCTTTCATAATAAGTCCTTGGCTTCCTAGTTAAATGTGTTTGAATTAAAAAGTTATATAGTTAAATGCACATTTAGACCTGCCAGAAAAAAGTCAGAAATCGTCTTTTTCAATTCTCACTCCATAGGTAAAAACTGAGATCTGATAGAATTTACATCAAATTTTTTATAGCTTTTTTAAAATTTTTATTTCAGGATATTATGAGGGTACAAACATTTTGGTTACATTTTATGACTTTGCCTCATCCAAGTGAGGATTAGAGGCATGTCCTTCCCCTCTACAATGCTCACTGCATCCAATAGTTGTGAGTTTATCCCCCCAAACCCCTAATCCTTGGAGAATATTACTACCGTGTGAGCACCATAGTGTTGATCAGTTAGTGCCAATTTGATGACGAGTACACGTGGAGCCTATTATTCTGTTCTTGTGATACTTCACTTCGGATAATGGGCTCAAATTCAACCCAGGAAAATATAAGAGATGCTAGATCACTGTCGTTTCTTATAATTGAGTAATATTCCATTGTATACATACATCAAATTTTAATAATCCACTCATGAATATCGCTATCAAAGTACCATCATCATTTTTTACAGATCTAGAAAAAATAATTCTATGCTTTGTATGGAACCAGAGAAGACTTCGTATACCCAAAGCAATCTTAAGTAAAAAGAACAAACCAGGAGGTATCAGTCTACCAGACCTCAAACTGTACTACAAGGCTATACATAGTAACTAAAACAGCATGGTACTGGCACAAGAACAGAGACATAGACCTTTGGAACAGGACTGAGAATCCAGAGATGAAACCATCCGCATATAGTAATCTAATCTTAAATAAAGCAGACAAAAATATTCCCCCAGGGAAAAGAACCTCTTTTCAATAAATGGTACTGGGAAAACTGGATATCCACATGCAGAAGATTGAAACTGGATCCCCATCTCTCACCTCTCACAAAAATCAATTCAAGATGGATAACAGAATTAAACCTAAGGCATGAAACCTTAAGAATTCTAGAAGGAGATGTTGGGAAGACCCTTTGGACATCAGCCTAGGCAAGGGATTTTTGAAGAAGACCCCCAAAGCAATTACAGCAGCAACGAAAATTAATAATTGAGATATGATCAAATTAAAAAGCTTTTGCACAGCCAGGGAAACTGTCATTAGAGTGAATAAACAACCTACAGAATAGGAGAAAATATTTGCTCTCCACACATTCAATAAAGGACTGATAACAAGAATCTATCTAGAACTTAAAAAAATCAACAAGAAAAACTCAAACAACCCCATCAACAAATGGGGAATGGAAATGAACAGAAACTTTTCAAAAGAAGACAGAGTAATAACCAGCAAACATATAAAAAAATGCTCAACATCTGTAATCATTAGAAAAATGCAAATCAAAACCACAATTAGATATCACTTAACCCCAGTGAGATTGGCCTCTATCCAAAAATCCCAAACAACAAATGCTGGCGAGGATGTGGAGAGACAGGAACACTCTTACACTGCTGGTGGGACTGAAAATTAGTGCAACCTCTGTGGAAAATTATTTGGAGATACCACAAAGAGCTAAAAATAGAAACACATTTGATCCAGCAATAGCACTATTAGGCATCTACCCAAAACAGCAAAAGACATTCTATAATAAAGACATTTGCACCCAAATGTTTATGGCAGCACAATTCACTATTGCAAGGATGTGGAATTTACATCAAATGTAAATTTTACTGAGCCCTGGAACTCAAGCCCACTATCCCCAGGATAGAAGGGAAGGCAGGCATCTGAGTGTGGATTCTATTCCAGGCACCTGCAAAGCCACCTGCTGCCAGAACACAGAAAGAAGGGAAGACCATTCAAAAGAGAGGCCTTTCCTTTGGGCTTCTTGGGCCTAAATTTTTACTGATGTATGAACATATAAAGAAAATATCGTATATACATACAGTGAATATTATTCAGCCTTTAAAAAAAGAAGGAATTTCTGACACATGCTACAACATGGAAGAAACTTGACATTATGCTAAGTGAAATAAGCCAACCAGAGAAGGACAAATACTACATGATTCCATTGATAAGAGGTATCTAACACAGTCAAACACATAGAAATGGAGAGTAGAATGGGGGTTGCTAGGGGCTGGGTGAAGGGAGACATGGGGAGTTGTTAATTAATGGGCATAAAGTTGCAGTTAAGCAAGATGAATAAGTTCAAGAGATCTGCTCGACAACATTTCTCCTCTAGATAACAATACTGTGTTGTGCACTTAAAAATTTAAGAGGGTAGAAGATGCCTTACCAGAGATAACAGCTACCAGATCATCTCAGAAAGAAGGAAAAGTTTTAGAGGAAAAAAAAAACAAACATAGTTCAGGTGTAATTCCGAGGGAAAAGTGCCAGAAATTACCAGAGATCCCATGGTAAGAAGTTGTAGAGCAAAACAAGAAGGAGCAGGTTATTGGCAGAGATCAACCCCCAAGAGGCTTGGAGTCCAGTGAAAAAGGTAGGCAGAGCAGTTTATTTCTCCCTCCCTCACATCTCTGGCAGTCAGCAGGCTCCCAAGCTGCTGGAGAGACTTTCTATCCTCATGAGCCAAAAAGCAGCTGCTGCCAGTGAACTGGGAGCTTCTTGAGGACAAAGCATCAGGCTGCCAGCCCCCTTGGGGTGGTGCTTCCAGTCACCACAGATCTGAGCCAAGATGGCAGGTGCCACCAGTTCTTCTCCACCCACTGAGCATATTTGTCCTCTCTGGGAGGATTTCAGTCTAAAGACTGAAACAGGATGTCCACTTTATACCGACCTGTTCACTATCGTCTGATTCAGGAGGTCAGAAGGTAGAACGGTTGCCGCAGACAAGTCTATGTTTCTACCCAGGACGCTGGATACTGAAAGCGGTAGGTAGCAGAACTTTTGAAGTAAGGTTGATTTTACGAATAATTTCTGACTCAGTTGACCTCTTTTAAGTAACTGTAGCACTTTTCACCATGACGTTTACGTCTTTCTTTGCCCGAACTCTGAGCCCTAGACGGTGTTGGCAGGCAAATCTGTGCTGAGGCCCTGCTAACTGAATATTTCAGTGTTATGGCAAGTATGGTTTGTTGGTCCGGCTTTCGTTGAGGCGGGGAGTGCAGATACCTGTCAGTGTTTTGTTCGAGTTGAGGAGTCTAAATGTGATATTTGCGCACTTTGCTGAGAGGTGTAGAGTGCACATCCTGTTTGGGTCTAAAGACTGAAACAGAATCTCAACTTTATACGGACCTGTTCACTATTGTCTGATTCATGAGCTCAGAAGGTAGAACGGTTGCCGCAGACAAGTCTATGTTTCCACCCAGGACGCTGGATACTGAAAGCGGTAGGTAGCAGAACTTTTGAAGTAAGGTTGATTTTACGAATAATTTCTGCCTCAGTTGACCTCTTTT
>CAUYSK010099182.1:0-18792 GCA_963575035.1 Avahi laniger
CACTGCTGGTGGGAATGCAATCTAGTACCGCTGTGGAAAGTAATATGGAGATAGCTCAAAGAGCTTCAAGTATAACTACCATTTGATCCAGCAATGCTATTACTGGGCATCTACCCAAAAGAACAAAAGGCATTCTATAAAAAAGACATATGCATTAGAATGCTTATAGCAGCACAATTCTCCATTGCAAAGATGTAGAAACCACCCAAGTGCCTATCAATCCATGAGTGGATTAACAAAATGTGATATATGTATACCATGGAGTTCTATCAGCCACAAAAAACAATGGTGATCTAGCACCTTTTATATTATCCTGGATAGAGCTGGAGCCCATTCTACTAAATGAAGTATCACAAGAATGAAAAAATAAGCACCATATGTACTTACCATCAAATTGGTATTAACTGATCAACACTTAAGCACACATATAGTAATAACATTCATCAGGTGTCGAGCGGATGGGAAGGGGGGGAAGGGATGGCATATATATACCTAATGAGTGTGATGCACACTGTCTGGGGGATGGATACGCTCGAAACTCTGACTGGGGAAGGCAAAAGTAATATGTGTAACCTAAACATTTGTACCCCCATAACATGCTGAAATAATAAAAATATTTGTACCCCCATAATAGTCTGAAACAAAAAAAAAAATTTAAAAAATTAATATAAAAAAAGAACAACAACTTCCAGATATGGAAGCTGTCAGGCACAAGGCAGGGTATCAATTTCCACCTCTTGACAGAATGAGTGGTGGGGAAGAAGTTGTGTGAAGAAAAGCCTGCAGGCGTGGTGGCTCACGCTTGTAATCCTAGCATTTTGGGAGGCCGAAGAGGGAGGCTCACTTGAGCTCAGGGTTTCGTGACCAGCCTGAGCAAGAGTGAGACTCCATTTCTACAAAAAATAGAAAAATTAGCTGGGCATGTAGTGTGGGCCTGTAGTCCCAGCTACTTGCGAGGCTGCGGCTAGAGAATGGCTTAAGCCCAAGAGTCTGAGGTTGCAGTGAGCTATGATGATGTTACTGCACTCTAGCCTGGGCAACAGAGCAAGACCCTGTCAAAAAAAAAGAAAAAAAGGAAAAAAAAAAAAAAAAGCCTGGTAACAGATATTGAAAATAATTTAAAATATATCTTGATGATACATTCTTGTTGGAAATCCTAATTTTGGCTCTTAAACAATGGGATTTTCAAACAACAGGGAAAATTATCAGTGAAAATCCTTTCAAAATTAGACTTCACATGTCATTATTTACATGCAAAATTAGTGAGGATGTATCCTAAACTAATCCCGTTATTTCCCTTTGGTGAAAAAGAAAAAGCGAATGGAATCTAATAAGCCCTCTGTAAAAAAGTTGGATATGAGAGATATTTAGGATGTGATACAAATGCATGCTGAGCTGTCAGAAAATTCTAAGATGAAACAATGATCTAAAACTATATAGGATTATTTGGGAATTTACTAGGAACAGAATACATTAAGTGTTAATTTCCTGTACTAATTTATTTTATACATGTTATATATTTACTTGTCTAAACAAATCACAGTAATGAGACTCTGTATATATTGTGCTGTTTTTTTGTTGTTGAATCTTTAATTATAGCAGCTGTTTGGATATACCAGAGATAAAGATTTTATGTTATCTTAAAAGGAATTTGGCTTATACCTCTTAGTTTGAAATATCCAAAAGTTAGGAAACGTCTGCTATCCTTCATTTAAAAACCACCATGAGAAAAGCAAACTCCAGTTAGCTTCTGGATCCTGCTGGCCTCGGAGAAGACCTGAACTTACCAAGCCTGTTATAGCTGGACTGCCCCAGCTGACCTTGCATGACTATGAGCAAAATAAATGTTTGTGTTGTTTTAAGTCAATAAAAATATAAGGTTGTTTATGTTGCTACTCCTACAAAGAGCCTGGAATCGCAGAGGCAATGCCGGGGAGTTGCCAGGGAACCAAATGTGTACCAACAGGCCAGTTCCAGTTACTGTTGCTGCCAAAAAGCAAAGGAGAACAAGAAACAGGCATCTCTCTTCCCACCACCAGTGGGTGACACGTAGGATCACTTGTCCTTTTTATGGCAGGCCGGAGACCTGTTAATGCAGAGGGCTAAGCCAGGACCAGAAAAACGAGGACAGACCAATGTGGAGCTGTGAGCCAGGCTGACACTGACTAATCATTCTGATTGAATCGAGGGATTCTCAGAAAAGGACAAATGGAAGATACACAATAAGTTAATTTAAGGAGTTCACATTAGGCAGAGAGAAGCCTCAAGTCAGAAATTAAATTTACATTTAGAAGTCAAGAAAATGTGTTATTTTGACACACCCAAAGAATAGACTGCAACTCACATGCCCAGCACATTTTTAAACATATTATAATATTACAAGTCTCACAGCCATTATATGATCCAAAAAACCTATTTCCTAATGTCACATATGACTAAGTGAAGCACAGACCACTTTCCATAGCCATGAGTTGGAGGTTGTCATTGTCACTGCTTACATTACCTGTTTCTGTTCCTGCTCGTGTGCCCAGACATCTTTTTCTTCCCTGATATACAAATTCACTGTCATCTCTAAGCAAGTCTGGGCATGCTTAATTTTTCTGGACACTCAGACATTGTCAGGAAATATGCATGAAAATTGTCCCCATTGATTTGATCATTGACGGTATTTCTTCTAGATAAACCTATAGCCTTAGTAGTCAAACCTACATAGGTATTTTTCTAATTTCTTTTTTCAGATATATTGCCTTTCTGTGAACTGTTCAGTCAGGCAAACTTTTAACCAGTGGTATGGAAGGTAAATTTTCTCAAATATTGACATACTGTCATAGTCTTAATCATTGGAGTTCATATCTCTGCTTTTTCACTGAGATGTAGAGTCACTACCATTAGTGTTATTTTTACTTCATGGACCTACAATTTACCTCACCTCTTTTATGCTCTACTTGGAAAAAGAAAAGAAACTAAGCTCTCCTTCGCCTGATGAATTATATTTAAGCCTCTGGGCATCCAAAGAAAATGTAAATAATGGTCAATTTACCCTCAGGAGGCAGAGGGGTTCATTAAGAAAATTAAGAACACACACAAGAAACAATCTCAACAGTCACTATATGCTGTATTGGCAAAATTTAGTCTATTTATCATTCTGTCAGCCGTATAATCTAAAATATTAAACAGACCAAGTATTTTTGAGTTCACAAGCTAAGTGGAAAATAGAATAAAAAACACTTATTAAAGCATAATTGAGAAGTTTCTATTCCCAGGCAGACTTTGAAGGTAACACCACCCTAGACTGAAATGCTTCTGTTGCTGTAACTCTCAGCTCGCATGTCTGTCTGTGCAAAGTCATTGCCAACGACATCCCTCTAGGAATCCACCTCGGCACTGGCTCCAGTCACTTCAGAAGAGAGGGCTGTCAGCACTGCTGGCTGTACAGATGAGGACACATAAATAAATGCTGATGCTCGGGTCCCTGCATGTGACACTTGAGTTGTGAAATTAATGTCCACATTTCAAAAACAACATAACCCAAATTTACCTCTTTTACTCTGAAGAGGAAGACATCTACAAGCACTCTTTTCTTATTCATTTAAGAATTCAAATAAGAGAAAGGAGAAAATTGGTGGATTATGTGATTATGACGTTTTTGCTCATAATGGAGATTTAAAGAAAGTCAAAATGGGAATCTAAAGGTTAGTGATCAAGTGTCTAAATGCGACTTTAGTGTATTAAGAAGGCTTTAAAAGGAGATAAAATTGTGTTATAGATTATTCACTATTCTACTTTGCATTAAGTTGCCTCAAAATACTTTGCCAAATATAGAACACTTTTAACCATCTTTATTTAAATTGCCTGTTAAAAAATGTTCTGATGTGTTGAAAATGTATGTAGTGTGTATTCTCAGATATGTAGTGTGGTATCTAAAAATAGCACGAACAATGCCAATGACATAAGCGTGGTGACTCTAGATATAAGGAATCCTAGATGCAGCAGAAAATATATCAACATGTTCAACACCTCACTCAGATCCTGTCTGATTTCATTTTGAAATTTAAGTATTTGAAATATAGATGAAGGTTTAGCAATGTAAAGGCCAAAATTAATTCCTTGATGTCTTAAAGCATTTTACGTAAGTCTGCCTCCTTTCCTATGGCCTTTTTACTTTAATTTCAGGAATAATTTCAAAAACGAAGTGATCAGTGAAAAGGTCCTTTTATCTAACACTTCTCATTGATAGTTCTTTAGAATGAGTAAGGGTAATGGGTTTCTGCATGTGACACAGGCGTTGTGTTCTAAGTGTGTGCCTGAGAGACACTAGACTGCAAAAAGATGGACGGGTGGAATTGACCTTGAGAATTCTTTTGTCCTCTCCTCCGGGTGAACATTCACAGTGCCAACTGTCCCGGGGCAAAACCCACTAAAACTGCTGCTGCATCCAAGGTAGGGGGAGGGAAATATAGAAGGAAGAGGAGGGAAAGGGGACACCATCTGCGGAGGAGTGCTTGCTGTCTCAGACATCCCAATGATATAAATCACTGGTTATATCAGGAGAACTTTGCAAAGACATTTATCCAAACATCTGTCCAATCACTTTTCATGACTTTGTACTAAATCTGGTCTTCTCTCTTCAATGACAACAGAAGGCAAGGATGTCTTTCATCACTTGTTAGCTTTGCAGCAGGGAGCTTCCAGCCGGCTACATAGGTGTTCTAGTATTTTTGGCTGGGTGAAGATGCCTTTTGGATGGAGCTTAAATAGACTTTCCAAGAATTAGCAAACTATTCTTGTCACATTATTCTTTATAAAACAGAAAACATCTTTAAAACAGTTATTGATAGTGATAAAATAAGAAAAATATTTCTACTACTACCTTTTATAAATATGTAAATCAATGGTCATTCAGGACATAGACACTGGAAAAAAGACCCACTTCAAAGATTGATTGATTTAACCAATCAATTGATTAGTTGATTTAATCAATTTAATATTTATTTAATATAGAAGCTTATAGGAATTCGTATAATTCAATAAGTGAAAACAAAATGTAAAATAAATGTCTGTGGTCTTAGTTGACTACTGGAGGTGGCACAGATATGAAAGAAAATAGCTATCTACACTTAGTCTGGGCCACTTAGACAAGCCACATGCCCAGTCTAAATGGAAGCCTGTAGCTGAAAATTAACTACATGTAGCCAAGAATGTATGTATCGTTTTTATATTTTTATTATTTTTTAATGAGTTAAATAGCATAATTATACATTTGTGAAGTCCACAAATGCTAAAATGAGAAATTCCATTGGTATCACCTATGAGGTTGAAACCTTCATGATGAGAAAATCATCAAAAATCAGTGGTTTTTAAATTTTACATTATTTTTCAAAAAGTAAACAATATTTTACAGGAAGAAACAGTAAATAGGAAAGTTGAACCAGGTTATTGTTCATGTTTACTTGACCACAAATCTCGAGATATATATGAAAGTAGAGGTTGTTGAGTTTCCACCTGCAGAAAAATGTGATTTGAACATTTAATTAATGTCACTCTTTAATTCAATATAAAATGGTGCTTTCGGCTGGGCGCGGTGGCTCATGCCTGTAATTCTAGCACTCTGGGAGGCCGAGGTGGGTGGATCGCTCAAGGTCAGGAGTTCGAGACAAGCCTGAGTAAGAGCGAGACCCTGTCTCTACTAAAAATAGAAAGAAATTAGCTGGACAACTAAAAATATATGTGTGTGTATATATATATATATATAAAACATTAGCCAGGCATGGTGGTGCATGCCTGTAGTCCCAGCTACTAGGGAGGCTGAGGCAGGAGGATCACTTGAGCTCAGGAGTTTGAGGTTGCTGTGAGTTAGGCTGAAGCCACAGCACTCTAGCCTGGGCAACACAGTGAGACTTTGTCTCAAACAAACAAAAAAAAATGATGCTTCCAATCTGGTTTTAAAAGTAATCTTAGCAATAAAAAGTTTATAAGCCTGTGTAACATATTTCAAAAGTTTTTTATTAGTTTTCCAATTTATTTTTATTTTTTATTTATTTTTATTTCAGAATATTACGGGATACAAGTGTTTTGATTACATACATGGATTGCTTTTGTACTGCTTGAGTCAAAGTTATAAGTGTGCCCATCAACCAGGTAGTGTACATTGTACCCATTAGGTATGATTTTACCCATCCCCTCCTCCCCCGCAACCTGTTTTATTTCCATTGAATTTTACTTATATCTGTGCACATGAGTGCTGTTCTGTTAGTTCCAATTTTACAGTGAGTACATGTGGTGTTTGTTTTTCCATTCTTGCAAGACTTCAGTAAGGAGAATGATCTCCAGTTCCATCCAGATTGTTACAAAAGGAATTAATTCATTTTTTGTGGCTGAGTAGTACTCCATAGTATACACATATCACATTTTATTAATCCACTCATGCATTCATGGGCACTTGGGTTGATTCCACATCTTTGCAATTTTGAATTATGCTGCAATAAACATTCTAGTGCAAATGTCTTTTTGAGAAAATGACTTTTTCCTTTGGGTAAATACCCAGTAGTGGGATTGCTGTTCAAATGGTGGGTCTACTTTTAGATCTTTGAGGAATCTCCATACTATTTTCCATAGGGGTTACAGTAGTTGGCAGTCCCACCAACAGTGTGTAAATGTTGCTTTCACTCTGCATCCATGCCAGCATCTATTGTTTTCAGACCTTTTGGTAAAAGTCATTCTCGTTGGGGTTAGGTGATATCTCATTGTGGTTTTGAGTTGCATTCTCTGATGATTAGTGACGTTGAGAATTTTTTCATATGCTTCTTGGCCATTAGTTTATCTTCTTTTGAAAAGCTTCTGTTCATGTCTTTTACCCACTTTTTAAATGGGGTTGTTTGATTTTTTCTTGCTGATTTACTTGAATTTGTTGTAGATTCTGGTTATTAGCCCTTTATCAGATATACAGCATGTGGATATTTTCTTCTATTTAATGACAAATTATTTAGAGGAAATATAAAATTTTCTCAATAAGCCAAAAAGCTAAGCACATTCATTGCTTTAGTGTTCTTTTCCTATTCTTAACTGTAAGTGTAGGAATACTATCAATTTATTTTAAGATCTTACAGAAACAACCAAGATATCAATTGAGATGAATGGGTAAAGATTTTGTGGTATAATCTCCCTTTATGTAGATTTCTCCAAGTTCATTGGCCTCATACCCTCTTGAAATATAAAAACACATCTTCAGAGTTAAAGTAGTAGCCTATCTTAAGGTGTAACTATTTGTCTCTCAAGGAGACTCAAGGTGTAACCATTTGCTTTGGAGGGAGATAAGTTTAATTATTTTTTTAAGGAGCTTAATTGATTAAATAAATAGCTGCCTGAATTCTCAAAAAAAAAAAAAAAAGAATATGTGGTATATACATACGATGAAGCACTATTCAGCCTTAACAAAGAAGGAAATACTGCCATATGTGACACCCTAGACAAACCTTGAGGACATTATGCTAAGTGACATAAGCCAGTCACATAAAGACAAATACTGCATGATTCCATGTGTATTCCATGTGTATGACGTACCTAAAGTCGTCAAATTCATAGAGACAGATGCAGAATGGTGGTGGTTTCCAGGAACTAGGGGAAGGCAGAAATGAGAGGTTGTTGCTCAACAAGTATAAAATTGTAGTTGTACAAGATGAATAAGAATTAGAGATCTGCTGTGCAACCTTATAGTCAACAATACAGTTAACTATAGTCAACAATAAGATATTATGCCCTTAAAAATTTGTCAGGAGGATAGATCTCATATTAAGTGTTTTTACCATAATTTTCTTAAAAATGGAAAAGAATTACCACTAATGAGTTTCATTCTACTAAAACGAATGGTGTTTACATATTGAAGGTAGTATATTTTTTGGGTCAAATAGCTAATTGGTACTTGCCTTTCTTTTAAAGATAATTTAATATGTTTACCAAATTTACACTTATAAACATATGACCTCATCCAAAACTTGGAAATTATAGTTGATGACAAACTGAATTTTAAAATGTACTACTGTCATTAGAAAAGATCTTATATGAAATATTTGTATGCATTTTCTATTTACTCTATCAAAGCTATACTTCTTTTGTCAGTTCTTAAATTTTGCTGTACAAGTTCATATACTCGCATTGATAAATTTCATATTAGAAATGCCAAATACTTGTGGTGCGTACATCCTTGAAAATATCTCCTTTTAAATGGTATAAAACAAGCAAAAGGGATTCTATAACATTCTCAAGTATGTGACACCACAGAGATCATCTCTAGGACATTTTTCAAAAGGATGAGCAAACTCACACCCATAGAGTTTCATTGTCATGCTAAAGGTCATTCAGCTGGTATGCAAGTAATTAAGCTAAGGGTAGGTACCGGGTTTAATAACTATTAGTGATTTCTCTTTTCATTACATCATCATTCTGAGTTTTCAAATTCACCCCTTTGAGAAATGCATCTTAATTAGAAAATATTACATTAAACAATATACCTCTTTAGAATAATTTACTTTATAATTTATTTTTATTTTTTTTTTATTTCGGCACATTACAGGGGTACGAATGCTTAGGTTACATATGTTGCCTTCGCCCCACCCGAGTCAGAGCTTCAAGCGTGTCCATCCCCCAGATGGTGTGCACCACACCCATTAGATGTGAGTATACTCATTCCCTCCTCCCCCCCACCTGTCCAACACCTGATGAATGTTACTATTATATATGCACTTAAGTATTGATTAGTTAATGCCAATTTGATGGTAAGTACATATGGTGCTTGTTTTTCCATTCTTGTGATACTCAAGAGGTGCTAGATCATGTTGTCTTAGACTTAGATGGACAACTTGTTTTATACTGACAAATAAAACCACAAACACACACATGCACACACACATGCACACACATAAACACTTTGATTTTATGAGAAATTCCCAGAGACAAGCATTTCTTTTACATCAGAATTGCATTGCTATGTTGGAGCTGAAGACAGAGAACACGCACACAAACGCAATCAGATGCAAGCTGCATTAGGGTATGTTAATAACACCATGTAGAAGAAAGTGCTCAGAATTTGGAGTCAAACGCTCACTGGATTCAAATTCTGCTTATGTCATTCCAAAAGCTTATGGACTTCTTTCTTAATTTCTTTCTTTCCTATTTCCCTTCCTCCTACTCTCCTTCACTCTTATTTCTCCCTCTTTTCCTTCCTCATTCCCCTTTTCCCCTAATTCCTTATTTTCTGAATAATTTAGCAAAAAATCTGGAAGGTACAGCTGAGTGAGAAAGGAGACCTGGCCTGGCAGGGGCTGGGGCCCAAGACAGGGAGGTGGTCAGTGAGGGAAGAGACTGGAGCAAGGAGACTTGGCCAAGTGCACAGCAGTCGGGCAGGGCCGGGGAGGCTGAGAGGGGATCCGGCCGCGTCAAGATGGGAGGCTCAGTCAACATGTGGGAGAGGATGGAGCCAGGTTTCCCACCATCAGAGGAGGAAAGTTAAAAATAAAGCCAGGGGATTGTGACAGTGAGCATTTTGGCACAGAGCAGGGATCAAAAGCATTAATGCAAACCCATAATTTTCAACATAGATAGACAAGTAGACATATAAACAAATTACAAATAAAGATAGATATAAAAATGTGTGTGTATGTGTGTACAAATATTTCCTAGCTCTTGTCTCTAAGATGGCCTGAGCGTTGATGCTCTGCTAGCAATAAACACATTAGGACCCATGATCTTGATCTCTAAATAGTATTCCTCACTAAAAGGAACCAGAGCTTGGAAAAAATAGCTGGTTCTAGGGTTTAGTCAAAAAAGTACAAGAGGGAACATCTTGTGTAGCATGAAAAAAGATGTAATACTCAGAGAATGTTGGGGATGCATCATAAAGACACAGAGCCCAGCTTTAGGGGTCCCCACTGGCCAGATCTGGGGAAACTTAAATGTCCCTCTGAATAGAGAAAACATGGTGAGAGAAAGCTAATTTGAGTGGGGCACAGAGTAAGTGAGTGTTCAGTGCAAAATAAGTCTTCTGAAGTCAGTAGGGACCAAATTATGCAAGGCCTTGCCGGCCACAAGAAACTTTTCTGTTCCTTAATCATTTAGAAGGAAAATCTATTAATGGGTTTTAAGTAAAAGGTATCCATTAATTGTCAAAATGAAGATGTCAAAAAGGCAGTAACATTTCTGGTGCTCAGAGGAGAATTCTGTGAGTTAGACGTGAACTTGGGAATTACTAATATTTGGTTTGTAATAATAATAATAATAATAAAAAGCCATGGGTATAACGGAGCTTGCCAGGGAGAGAACTTAGAATAAGAAGAAAAGAGAGTCTGGAGTCAATCCTTGGAAAACTCTGCTAATGGTCTACATTAGGAGAATTAGAAAATGAGCAGCCAGTAAGACAAATAACAACAAACATATAAAACAAAACAAAACACAAAGACAAACCCAGGAAAGCATAGAGGCTGACAGTAAAAGAAACGGAGTATTTTTAAAGGGCACAGCCAATAACCTAACAGTGTTGGCTATCGCTGGGATGGCAAGCAAGAGAACAACTGCTACCGACTCTGCTCTGGATGTAGCAGCACACTGAAGTCATTGGTGAGCTCTGGGGAGAAACCATGGGGAAGCACACATACTGCAGGAGAGTGAGAAGCAGGTGAGAGGCGAATCCACGGAAATTGGCAAGGGAGACAATCTCTTTTAAGGACGTTTGGCTGCAAGGAGGTCAGGAAGATAGGGCCATGCTTAGAAGAGCATATCTGTTAGAAGGAGAGATCATTTCATTTCTGTTTTAGATATACTTGGATAGATTCAAATGCTGATGGAGAAGGATCTTGATAAAAGGTGGAGGAGGGAAAACAATAATTAAGGTCCCTAAGACCAAGAGAGAGGGCAGGTTCAATACACAGATGGAGGAAGTTCCCATCTGGAAAACAGGATGGGTGCAGATGCAGGAAAGTGTACATCTGAATTTTCGTGCCACTTTGGGCTCTGCCTCTGTCTACAGGACTGGAAATTGTCCATGTTTTGGGGGCCTATTTCTTTATATGTAAACTAAAGAAATAGGGCTGGGTAACTTAATACTTAAGTTCCTTTCAATCCTAAAATTCGTTAAATTGTTTCTTATTTTCAATTCTGCCAATGACAGAAATTGTTTAGATCTTGCATACCATTGGATTTTATGTGCATAGTTCGTTGGTTTCATTTTTAGCGGAGTGTGTAGTTCATGAAGATCTTGTGTGTGAACTGTAGTGAACAAATAAGATTTTTTTGTTGTTGTTCTCACTGATCATATTCTCTGATATGAACTGAAGTTATAGGGCATTTTAACAATTGCAAGTGCTACAGCTCTCCAGAAAATGAAGGAAAAATTTCATGGAGCTTTTATCATGGTCCTAATTCCAGCTTTCTGAAGTTAGAACTTCAGGCTTTGCTTCTCCCAAAGTTTTGATGTATTGTGAACATACAGGCCTTTCCTTAAAGACTATTGAGCCCCAAATCAGATCTTAATGATTGTATAAGTTAATTTTTCTAGCTGACCTCAAGTTTTCTAATTTTTTAAAAAGTAATAATATTAATGATTCAATCACTTTGTAACACAAAAGTAAAATTTAAAACTCTGGCTTCAATATCTCAGGAAAAGATGAAATTATATGATTCATGTTGACATTCATAAATCATTTAAAGTCATCATAAAAGACATACGGTGATGTCATTGTGGGCTAGGTATTCTTACTTTTGCCCCCTTAAGATGTACTGTAGTTGTTAAGTCCAATTTTGAACCACCTAGATGGAGATGCTATAAGCACTACACTTTACCACATTTCTTCCTCACTTTGTTATAATGTCAGTATCAATACTGCCTTTTATGAAGGGATAAAAATGTAGTCTTAAGAGTTTTAACAAAATACCAGGTAGCATTGGTGACAATGTTTTCCCTAAAGCAAGGGACCATTAGCAAAGCAGTTCTTACTCTCTATAGCTCCACTTCACATCTCCTCTTTGAATTTTCCTTCTAATTACTATGTCTGTCATAATTAGAGAGAAAAAAAAACATTTTGATTAACATTATGTTTGAACAGCTTCTCTATTGTGCTTGATGTTCAGGACTCGATACACTTTAAAATGATGAGTAAATGCAATATTTGGCACCTGGCTAATAAACTTTATCAGATTATTTTCTATTAAAGATCCTCCTTCAAATTTGCCAAATTTGTACTTATTTTTTCATCCATTAGGAAAGACTAGAAGAATGTGTTGAGAATTTACCCCAGTCATTTTCAAAGTTTCCATATTTGCATTATGCCTCAAGTTACTTTTTATATTATTTTTAAGCACACAACACTAACGGAGATGCCTCGGACACTACACAGGGAAATGTACCTCCGGTAATTCGCATGTTTTCATTTAGTGGTTACTTCTGAACGGTTTTTGAAGACGGCGCTGCATGAGTCAGTCTGCATTCTTATGGTGACCAGCGAGCCACCAGGGGGCAGGCCTGGATCACAAAAGTTTGTAATTACTCTCCAACAGAAATGAGCGTGGCTCTTCGTGTTAAGCGTGGTGCAATTTTTCTCAAACTAGATCTTTGATAAGAATAAGCCATTTTGTATCATGTAGACAAACCTAAGAGATATCACTCATATAAAAATTTTACATTCTGTATTTTTGTAAAACAAAATAATAAATTTTCTCAATTAGAATTTTCTATTTTACTTTTATTATACTGACACAGGTGAATTAAGTTTTTCTTTACAGACAGTAACTACCTTCTAAATGTTAACTATACATATAAAATAATTTTGTAAAACTAAAAGAATAAACGAAAAATACTGACTAGCATATTGGTAAAATTTGGAATCTCAGGTCTTTTAAAAATTATTTTGTATTATCTTTACAAAAGCAATATCTATTGTAATATTAAGCACAAATTACTGACATACAAAAAGGAGGAAAATGCTACGTAGCTTTTATCTCAACACTCAAAGAGAACTATTGTTACCATGTTGGTGCTTTTCTGTTAAGATGCATTTTAAATCAAGATATCTCTATCTATTAATATCTCATTCTGTCTTTCCCAAATTTAGGATTAGACATTGTGCAGTCTGCTTCTACTTTTCACTTAATAACTTATTGTTGACTATTTTCCTTTCATTGAATATTCTTCCACATCATAATGTGAAAGCTTTGTAATATGATACTGTATCAATGTGTATAATTTATATATTCGATGCCTTATTTTAAGTTATTTAAATTATTTCTTTTTGCTTAGATCTTTTTAAATAAAAAATAAAAGTAAAACAAAATCTTTTGTTTCACAGATGGATGGACCATAATGTCTACAAAGTTAACATTTTTCATATTCAGAACTTCTTTTTATATGTTGAGGAGAACATGTTAACCTTCAAAGTAAAAGATAAGGATACTACATTAATTTACAGCCTCTTGAAGAAAGGTGAATCACAATCTAGAAATCATTTTCACAGTCATTTTTGATATTAATCACATAATTTTCTTCCCTGTGGCATTACATCAAATTGCATTAAATACCCACTCATCAAAAGAAGTAACTTGAAATGTGGTTCCTCACTGTGACTAAGAATATGATAAATTTACCTTAATGACTTAAGTAATGGGAATAAGGTAAATGCCACTTAACAATATCTTAATAGAATGTTTTTCCACCTTTTCCACATGCCACTGCCAATTTAAACCACAATGCTTTTAGAATAACTCCTAAACACACAGAAGTATAGCTATTGAGGACTACTAAGATTTTGGAAACTGCAACTCATCTTTCAAGGTGGTGTTTGTACTGATATAGATCTTGGAGAAGTTGTTCAAAACATTTTAACCCCCAAATTCCTCTTCTGTAAAACAGGACTCAACATATCCCTTTTTGCAAGGTTACTATGAGTATTTGAAGTGTTTGTTTATAAAGAACCTGTGTTGACTAACCTCCATTAACAGGCTTTGAAACTGGGGCAGACATCATGCTGTGTGACACTGGGCTGTTCCAAAGTCTCATACTTATTAACAGGACACAAGTTCAGTCCTTATAATTGATGTAAACCCTCCCCCTTCCCGTGAGGATCAAGAGTAAATCCAGGTGTTGGATCAAAGATGGTACCATTTTTAGAATGTCAACCCCAATTTCAGTGGGAAGAGGGAAGCCACAAACTAGAGTTAAGACCAGGCTTCCTGGATGTCTTTGTCTCCATGAATAGGAGTCAAGAAGCAGCCGGGACCGTCACACATTGCTGGTGGGAATGGAAAATGGGGTAGCCATGTTGGAATGCAGATTGGCAGTTCTGCAGAATGTTTAACGGAATTACCGTAGGGCGGGCCCAACAATTCTACTACTTAGATATACACTCGCCTCTAAATAAAAATATTCGTCTGCACAAAAATCTGTACGCAATTGTCTATGGCACCGTGATTCATGACAGCACAGAAGTGCTATTTAGGAAACAACCTAAATCTATCAATGGATAATGAAAATATGCTACATCCATAAAATGGAATACAGTTTGGCAATAAAAAATGAACTTTTGATAAATGCTACAACATGGATGAATCTTGAAAACATTCTTCCAAGTGAAAGAGACCATTAAAAATGCTAATGCTGTATGATTGCATGCTTATAAAATGTCTAGAAAAGGCGAATCCACAGAAACAGAAAGTAGATTAGTCTTGCCTATGGCCTAGAACTGGGAGAAGAGAAGGGCACTGGGAAGTGACTGGTAATAGGTTCAAGGTTTCTTTTTGGGGTGATGAAAATGCTGAAAAATTAGATTTTGGTCATGTTTGCACAACTTTGTTAATATAATATTAAAACCCAATGATTTGTACACGTTAAATGGGCAAATTGTGTGGTATATTAATTATACTTCAATAAAACTGTTTTTATAAAAAAGAAGTCTGAGTTAGCCACGCCACTCTGTCTCCCATCCCCCACATTCAGGGTTTGGCTGAAACTCTCCAGCACTATTTACCAGAATCGATCTTATCATTTTCATATCTCTCCAAAATCCCTGGTCACCCTTTACCTTCCCACTCTAATCACTGTAAGGCTCTGCCCATGTCCTGTTCCTCCCCTGCTAATAATCCTCTTACTTTTTGCTTTAAAGGAAGCCTATGTTCTCACCTTAAAGCTTTCGCTAAAGTTCTCTCAACTAAGGGCTTTCCTTCTCCCACAGACCTTGTTCTAGTGGGTCTGGAGTTGATGCTGTTGTCGTCTTTGTTCCTGGTTTCTATTTTCAGATCTTTCTCTTTTTGTTCCCTAAAACCTCCCAACCTTGACTCTTACATCATCAGATGATAATTAATTCAACATCTATTATGTTATTATTGTCCACCAAGACTGTTCTTTTGCATTTCTTAACGATTTACTTCGATAATGTGAAATATCTTATTAATTTTATACTGATTGCTAATTGCAATCATGACATTTTACCTATATTGGATTCAGTAAAATGTATTAATAAAACAAATTTACGTTTTCTTTTTACTTTTTTTAAAAAGCAGATACTATAAAAATTTAAATATGTGTGTGGCTCACATGTGTGACTCGTGTTGCATTTCTATTGGATGCTGCTGCCCTAGGCCTTGGCACCAGTGTACCCCAAGCCACAACCTCTTCATTATTCTAGTTTCGTGCACCTGACTCTCTTAATATCACCTCCTATATTTTTCAGACTATTGCCTCTGGTGCTCCAACTTTAAGATATTTTCAACCCTGCTATGATCTCCAATATATTGATTCTACAATCTCTTCACCTTCACTCATCATTTTGGTGTCCTCTTTCCTCTTCTTGTCAATTATTATAGTGACTGTCACGAGTTTCCTTGTCTTTCTCTCCCTTCCCTCATTTGCAAAGTCATACCCTGGCTGTAATGCAGCGCCCCACCTACCGCTGTACTCGATGTCTGAGCACAGCTGAGTATGACTGAATAAAAACACATAATCATGTTGGTGTCATCACGCTGTTCCCGGACCATGCTAGGAACACTGGGATCACTCTGCCAGGAATACGCTTCTAGAAATGCTCCTCCCTAACTTTTTCAGCTTCTTCATGCCTTTGTTCAGTTTTAACTAGAAATAATGAAATTTACTCTATATAAGATTTGCAATCTTCACTTCCCCCCACCTCCCCAATTCTCCTTAAATTGCTCTGGTTTCTTTCTTTTTTCTTTTCTTTTCTTATCTTTTCTTTTCTTTTCTTTCTTTTCTTTTTTCTTTTCTCTTCTCTTTTTTCTTTTCCTTTCTTTTCTTCTCTTTCTTTTCCTTTTCTTTTCTTCCCTTTCTTCTTTCTCCGTTCTTTCTTGTCTGACAATATTTTTTCTTTTAGCAAGGTGAAATATGCTTATTTATTATTCTCTTGAATGCACTGCCTGCTTTTATGTAACCTCCACAATGGTATGAATCTTGTTTTGTTCAGTAATGTATGCAAAATTCCCAAAACTGCCAGAGTGTAGCCTCTTGATAAATATTAATGGAATGAATGAGTAAATAAATTCATTTTTTTCAAATGTAAACTAACTTTTCATGTCATCAAATTCCACATATGTTTAAAATAATATGTCCCTATTTTAACACAGTTTGTTCCACTTTGTTTCTGTTTGCTTTAGGATAATAAGCTGAAAATTGTAATTTAAAAAGTTTTTTTTCCTCCTGAATTCACAGGTAAACACAGTAGATAGAATATTTGGAAACACTGATGAGGTCAGACATAAAATAAATAAATAAATAAATAAAAATAAAAGCTTACATGGATAATAAAGTATGACTATGTGTTTAAGCAGCAACAGAACAAATATATACTACCAATGTGTTAAGGTATTTTCAATAAATTGGTTCAAATAGGTATTGCTTTTAAGGTTTAAAACCAACTAAAGGATAAAACACATGCTTTTCAGCTGGAAATTCTAAGATATCCACAGACATGATTGTAACACTAGATAAAAGTAAATAAATAAATATAAATAAATAAATAAAAGCTTTATAAAAACTTCTTGAAAATTTCAAGAAAATTTTATGTCTGGTTAAAAACAGTGTTAATAAATCTCACTCTTGCTTAGAATGAGTTTTACAAAGCGTAGATGTCGTTACGTTTTTTTCCTCCATACAATTCCCTACAAGACACATTCTTTGCATGACATCCGTGATCCTTGAGTCTGAGTCCCGCCTGGGTCCACAGCCTCATCTCCACTCACATTCCACTCCCCTTATGCGCCGCACACGTTATCTCTGAGTTCTTTCCAGCATAATCCTGGGAACTTTGAGTTTCACCAACTTTCTCTGGTGGAGAAACACCATAAATGGGAATGCCATGTAGCTCTGAGGTTTTATGACGCTATCATCAAGACTCAGAGGAGCTTTATTTGAAATCTATAAAGACAGGAGTTAGTGACTGTGTAGGTGTAAATCAGATGATATAATCTGTCAGCTCAATTTCTTTTATTCAACACTCTCTCAACACATTTTAGTCTTAAGGGGAGTGTGTCCAGCTATGTAACGCCATTGATTTTACTGTAGCTGATTCAGAATAGTAGACCTCTAAGAAGTGAAAGATCTCAGAAGACTTTTTAACTGTTTGTCTATTTGCTATTTGTATTCATTGTGCGGGAAAAATGATTTTTAATGAGCTATTTTTATTAAACATGTACCCAGGTTTATCTGTATAAGAGACAGCTGATTGAAGTGTGATTTTAATAATTCCCTCCTCTTGAAAAATCATAAAAACATTCTATTAAAAGGATAAAGAAAACAATAGGAAATAAATATGGTTGTTATATGAAAAAAATATATAAGCAATCAACATTTGATGAGAATTGTTAGACCAGTTAAAACATTTGTAATATAATTCACATAATTCAACAGTTTTGTGTTTAAAATATAGTTGTCAGAAACAACTTCATTCCTTTACTTTTTGATTGATGTTTGAATTTTATAGTCTAGATATTTTCAAATTTTGTATTTAAATATTTGTCTTCACAAATATTAATTGGCAAGTAAATCAAAATCAAATTTCACATACAGAGACTGCTGATAATTCAAAAATGTCATTGTTTTCACTAAAAGTGTTTCAAAATGTCACTTAATTAAAAAATAAAGCTACTAAGCTATTTTATAAAATACGAAAAACATAATAATAAAATTGTAGTATATATTTTTACTTTTCGTTTTAAAGGATTTTTTGATATTATTAAATATAATTCCTATTTTTTGCAATCTCTTAACTCTTATGTCCTCCTGGCAGAATCCCCTAACCCACAACACATACAAACTGTGACAACATGCCCCCACCCCAGTATATTTGGTGCCTTTATAACACTGACTGATATAAAAGGAACAAAATTCCTCAAGTTGATCATGGTAGGCAAAAAAATTGAATAAAAATATGGAACAAAAAACTAAAAACAGTTTCATCAAAAAGATTTCATTTTCCCTTTCTGAGGTTCATTTCCTCTTGTTCATTTTCAATAATATCCATCAAACCAAGGGCATCTCCTCTAAGTGAGATCACCATAGAAGTCAAAAAACACACTGCAAGCTTGTGAGGACTTGTCTGAATGGTTTTATTAATAAGATGTGTCACTGCCACCCTTTGGTCTGGTGTAAAATTGGGTTTCAAAATGACACATATTTTCTGTGTTCTCCAGTTAACCAAAGATTTCTTTTGGGCTTTCCCCTTCCCCCCCCCCCCCCATCCATCTGTAGAAGAAAAGAGAAACCAAAGTACTCTAGAAGTCTAGAGAAACAGAGTCGATTGTCTAATT